>JARHVA010006628.1:0-52500 GCA_037957365.1 Torreya grandis | reverse complement strand
AGGTGGTTTCAAAGGTTTTGTAAATATAATGGGAGAAGGATGAGTAAAGGTAGGGATATTGTGAGGTGAGAGCCTCTTAGCCATTCACTTCTAAGGTTTAATAAAAATCTTTTATACTATTTTCAAGTTACAGGTTGGATGGATTTTTTTGAGAGGCTATAGGGGCATGATGAGGCTATCAGTTGATTTTTTTCAAAATTTGAAGGAATGAGTTGTTGTGCTCAAAGACTTGATAATTGATTTAATTGAAGAGATAGTGGCTATATGTATGGGTTTACCTATGGAAGAGGATATATTTACAAGTTGAAGATTCAATCAAGAATATACATGAATGCTTTACTTTTAGTAAGAGAGACTACAAAGAGCTGGTGGCTAAATGGATGGGTTTGCATATGGAAGGGAAGAGATGTACAAGGTGAAGATTCATGAAATAATATACATGAATGCCTTTTTTTATTAGGAAATACTTCAAACCACTAGTGGCTATATGGATGGGTTTGCTTATGGAAGAGGAGAGATGTACAAGGCAAATATTCAAGCAAGAATATACTTGAATGTCTTCCTTTTAGTAGGAGAGAATGCAAAGATTTGGTGGCTAGATGCATGGGTTTTCCTATGGAATGGAAGAGATGTAAGAGGTGAAGATTCAAGTAAAAATATACATGGATTCCTTCCTTTTAGTAGGAGAGATTGTGAAAGACTCTAAGAAGGGTGTGTTGTGGAGTAATCTGCTAGAATGTCAAATTGCATTACTTATCTTAAAGTATTTAAATTGTGAAGGTTTTTTGTCACTTTTTTTTGCTTAACATTTCAAATTTATTTCTCATTTGAGATTTAATTAAAGAATAATTGTTCCTTTTTATTTCTAAATTTGATACAAATAATAGCTGGTGAAGTCTTGAGTAGGATGGTTAAAGCTGTAACACATCATGGATTGATTAAATAGATGGGTTTAGAAGTGTTTATAGAGGAAGGTCAAAATTGGTATTGGGATAACTTTATTTTTAATATAAATAATGTTGGGATGGTGGGTCCTACAAGGAGGAAGATGATATTTTATTCATATAAGGAATCTAATGTGAATGTATTTGCTAGGCTAGCATCTAAAAAAATAGGTGCAAGAGGTATAAGATAATTTTAAATGATAATATTAGAATGGTGGATATCAAGATAAAGGATAAAAATTAGGTAGGGGTAATGAATAAAACATGAATGAAAATGGGTATTTGGTTAATAAAAAGGCATGTATGGTTTTGGCAAATGAGGAACCATCTGCAACTCTAGAGGAGGGACCTAGACCTTTTATAGCCTTGGAGAAAATATCATTAGCCACTATAGAGGAGGATATTTATATAATTAAGGAACAAGGGTTGAATTAGAAGAATTAAGAGTTTAGATTCAATAAAGTGCCTTAGTTCAGAAAATGAAATTGAAGGATCTAGCTCAAGTGGTTGAGTTATATTAGAAGAATTCACCTCTTGATGAATCTATTTGGGTAGCTATAAAACTTGAAGTCAATCACCTAATAGAGAAAATTATTTTAGCAGAGCATTACAAATTTATCCAAAATGTTAGAGACCAGGGTTGTATATTATTAGTAACATTAAGAGAACAAGGGAGAACCTTGAAGGAAGAGAGAATGGATTTGAAGAGAATGTTGGAGACAAGTAGGAGGTATAAGAAGAGATTAAGGCTAAAAATCAAGCCATACTTAGTTTAAAAGAGAAATTAGTTAAATCTTGTAAGTTTTTAGAAAACATGCTAGATTGTAATCCCACTACTAGGGCTTATGTCATGTATTTAATGGAGCTTTGGTGTAAATTTTAGATAGAAAGGATTGCTTATAAATTGCCTTTTGATGTGAGTAGACCTAGAAAAAATTCCCAGATCACTTTCTCCTCGATGAAGTAGGGTAAAAATATGATGTGTGAGTTTTATTTTCATAATTTGTCCCTTCTTTTTTATTTTGATTAGAGCCCTACCTAATTTCTAGAAATGTGCTTTTAAAAACCTTCATCTTATTCAAATAGAGTAAGACAAGTAGTATTAAGGATAATATTTCATATCATTTTTTCCATATCAATCTTTAAAAATGGGCCCTCTTTGGTTAAGGGGAAAACTTCCAAGACATTTTTAGATGTTAGCTAAACTAAGAGGATTGTTGTCTAATTTAAAAAATAGTTGAAAAAGATTTGAGCCAATAATTGGAGGTTATTGATCAATTTGATTCTTTGCCTAAATATAAATTTAGGGAAGCTTACAAGTGTTGTGGTGTAATATGGAATAATTTCCCATAGGTCTCAAGGAAAAATCAACCCTACTCTCCTGGATTGGACTCTAATTCTATTGCTCTTCTATTTGGGTAATGTACTTGATTAGAGGGGAAAAGATCCCTTTGAAAGTTAGAACAAGTTTGAAAGATGGAAAGGAATTGTAGTTATAAAGGAATATTTCAATCCTAGTGGTGATACCTCAATTGATCCTTGTGATTTTAGAGTTATTTTTACTAAAACATAAGTAAGTTTAGTTGAGGACATTTACTTCTTATAAAAATTAAGATTGTATAAGTTTTAATTGTTTTCTTAGGTAGAATAACATGAAGAATAGGGGAAAATTTTTAACCCTTATAGTGGAAGATGAATGAGGAGGAAGATTTAGGAAAATTGAACATCTTATTTTGGAGCCTTTATGACGTAATTTTCTTGATTTGGTTTATAATGCTTTTAATTGATGCTTTGTTTTAGATGTTTATCCACTTAGTGTAGAAGTTGGAAATTTACTATAGAAGATAACTATAGTTGCAATATTGATAGTTATAAATTAATTTTTTATGTTCTAGTATAAATGAAATGTTTTATAAGGAGGTTATTTATATATGAAGGCTTTTGATATTCATACACATTTGATTCCCCAACCCATCTAGTTGTGGAAGTTTTATGTTTTGTATTAATGTTGTAGAAGCTCTAGTTTTTGTAATGGTTTTTTATAAACACCTAATTTTAGTATTAGTATTGTAGTTAAAATGTTTTTATCATGATTTCATACAATTGGATCATTAGATTACATTAGGCCCTTATTGGTGCACTTTCATCACATTAGACTCTTCATAGTCTTCCACTATCCTTCTTTGTTAATGAACTCTTTTAGATTTGTCATTTTTTTCTCCAATATACTCAAACACACTCATAAAAAGTTATTGGGCTTTGTTTTATGATCTTTAGTCACTTTTACTATTTTAAAAACATCTAAAAAATGGTCTTGATATCTACCATACAATATGAAAGTGGTCAAGTCAGTTGTGGGTCCTTTGTGCCAATTTTCTATGTTTCCTCATTCCTTAATTATGGGTTTCATAATTTTTCATGGTTATCATATGCACAGATGTGTCCCAATTTGAATTCAAATATGCCTATGTATACATATGTACCCTAAGATCCTAAAAAAATCATGCCTGATTATGATCAAGCATTATCATGAGATATATCCATCACATAATTTTATCTTATTCCATCTTTTGCATTATAAAGGCTTATGGCTATATATTTATACCAAAATAAGGAATGCATTAGTGAAAGAGCATATAGTTTTATTTTACAAACTTCTATCTCAAAAGAGTGGGACCTAGATACACACATTTGCTTAATAACATGCATGAGTGGAGTGTCAAATTCTAAAACCATTGTAAATGGTATGATGGTGGCTAACTAAGGTAGTCCCCTCACCAAAACACCTTTTTTATGTCTTATTAGTGTGGAATTGTACTCAAGCTAACGAAAAGGACTTTTGGTGTTTGTGTGCATTATTCTACTTATCAAAGAGAGGTTTCTAGACCTCTATTTTTTGTAAAAGGGTTTCAAAAAGTTTTAAACCACAAGGATTTACACAACCATTTTTAGAACATGTTGATTTATTTCAACAAGATTGTCACTTTTATGTTATACAAATTTGGTCATTTATGTTGTTAGGTCATATGAAACTAGTCATTCTCTACTTTTTGGAGGCTCTTCTATAGTTCCAAACCCTATTCTCCAATGTTTTTAGTCTCTCTTTGTTTCACTTTTAATATTTAATTACATACTTTCATTCAATATATAAGATTTAGATATTTATTTATTGTTTTATGTATCGATATTCGATTTAAATTCCCCTTTCCTATTTATGTGGTTCATGTAGTGTTTTATACACTTATTCACCCTCCACATTGAATTTTTTGATGAATTTGTCTTATTTTTAATATCCAAGCTTAGGGTTTCATACAATCATTCCCTCTATGGTTTACTATTTGTTTTGGTTGTACCAGAGCTATTTTCTCAAGGGTTTTATTTTATCATTGTGATATAATTAGCCCTATATTTTTTTATGTTCTCTATGTTTCTATCTTATGTAAATTAAGAAATCTATATCTAACAAACCTACTAGGTGAAGTGATAGATTGAGTGGTAAATGATTGTTTGAAAAAAAATTGGTGAACATTGATGACATTCCTACTTATTATATTGATTATGATGAAACATGTGATTTGAATGATGAAAATGCAAATGTTGTAACTAATAATACTTATGATACCAATCCCAATACTTGTGATGCTAATGATTTTGATGATAATTATAATGATGCTAGTGGTTTTCATAAGATAGACAATGATGAAGTAGATCAAGAAGTAAAAATATCTTTTCACTTTAGACCAATGATTGAGGAACATCTTAACCATTTGAATGCTATTCTTAAAATAAATACAAAGGAAATGTTTTGTTAAGTAATCTATATCTAAATAAGTACATATTTCAAATGAATATTTAAATGCTTATATTCCATGTACTAGAATTTATCTTTTTCCATTAGGTAATGAGTCTAGTGTTCCTAGTGTTTCTACATTTGTGCCTCCTATTATTTCTCAACACTCTTGACCTACATTTCAATATCCATCTTTTGGTCATGGTCTTTCTCAATGAAATATATTTTGTATTCCTACACATGTTGTTTCTATTGCTTCTCAAGATGCACTCATTCAAAAAGCTAATCAAGATATGTACGAACAAATTCAACAAATTTTACAAGGATCTCTAAAACCAAGCCATGCAGTGAATTCTCATGACATATTATTTATTTCATTGGCTAATGAGGTACTCGCTTACATTTTTTATATTGGTTTCATTATACCTAAGTTTGAATTATTTAATGGAAAGAGTGATCATTCACAACATATCAACTCATGTATGTTCCATGTCTTAACTTTGCACAAAATGATATATTGTTGACTAAGCTCTTTCTTAGAATTAAAAGCTTATGTCTTTGGTTTTACACCCTACCATTAGGTTCTGTGTATTATTTCATGTTTTTGGATAACATTTTCTTAGTTAATTTTTAAATTAACATTAGCCAAAATTTCACATTTTCATAGCTTGCACAACTTTTTAAAAAAAGACTTAATATGCCTATTATTGAGTATGTGCTTAAATTCAAAATGATGCCTACAAAGATATCTCACCAATTGACAATGTATACAAAAGTAATTTTTCTTAATTTTTTCTTCAACCTTTTAAGGTCAAAGTGATGTTTAACACATCAATATTTTGATTAATTTTGTCATACAATTATGAACTATGATATTAATATTTTAGATGATAGTATGCCTAAATATGGGTTTAGTGCCCTTACCTCTAGTGCATTCAAAGATGAGATTAGTAATGATCCAATTTTTCAAGATAAAAATGAAACCAAGAATGTAGGTAATGCAATGTCTTAACTACCTAACATATCTACCCTCTTTTCTCAAGACTATATATAATTTACATGGTGCATTGAGAGCCTTCACCGAGTGATTAACTGATTTCTTGAATACAATATGATTTCTTTCTCTTCTTAGAATGAGTTTGATTCATCTTAGCCTTTACCTAATAATTATGATGTGAATGCATATTATGATTACCATAGATTTTTATGTCATACTACCAATAGCTATTCTCATTGAGTATTGAGATTAGATATTTATTTGATAGTAATGTCATTCAAGTAGAAGGACACAATAATACATTGAATGAATATGTTGTTACACCTAATAAATATTTTAAAGTTTTTACAAATCCAATTATGAATTGTGATACTAAAAAACAAGATAATGTTTACATGTTAACACGTAAACAACCACCACTAATTTATAATGCTCATATCTTAGATGGTTTCATAAGTGTGATCATGGATGCACATAAATAGGTTTCTTCTATTACTTTATATGATCATCATATTATAATAGATGATTACAATAGCATACCATTATTCATATAAGTATTCATTAATTCACATTCAAAGTTAACAAAAAACATTATGGTTGACAATGGTTTAAGCTTAAACATTTGCACAATGCAATTTCTTGGTAGTAGAGGATACACTCAAATGGATTTAATTGGTATAAATACTATTCTTAAAGGGTATGATGGTCTTACATGGACATCTATTATGGGATATGACATTACCTATCACTATAGGTCTTAAGGCTTTTCTAATATGGTTTCTTGTATTTTCAAATAACATAACATGATATTTACTTAGATACCCTTAGCTTAATCAAATGAGACAAATGCCATTCACATTATATAAATGTATAAAATCTGTACATGATAACAAAATTGATTATTATTCAAGGCACAACTTATGAGTCATACATATAATATCTACTTGATGTATTCCTTGTATGCATTTCATAGTTTTACTTTTATCATTTTAATAAAAAATTTGCTTGTTGGGACATGTCAGTGCATCAATCTCCCTGAGTGCACATCCTAAGGAGTGAACTATGAATAGCCTTGGATTGACTTGTGTTACTTTAGAAGAGATGTTTTTATATTATTATATCATACATTCATTACTAATACTTTGACCTCCTTTGAGTATCTTTCATCTACTTTTAATTTAGTCTCACTAGCCACCCTATATTATTACTTAATACAATGTGTTTCATATTTCTCTCCTTGTATTGTCCGATAATGTTTTGAGTTATGTTTTCTAAATTGTATTATATTGGCCTAGCCAACAGGTTATGTTAGTGGATATCCTTTTTGATTGTATCACCCTCGCTAATACTATCAATTTAGAGTTCATATTTAGTTTTGGGTATTGGATTTCTATATATGGATCATTTTTATTCTTAAACCACATAACACATTCATATACTTTGTTTTCCCTTGAATTTTTATTTTTAAGCATTAAAAAGAAGAGTTAGAGGTTAGAGTCTTATCTTGGAGGTCTAGTCTTGTTTATGGTCTTTAAAGCTCAATACGAGGGATTGTGTTAAGGAGGTATCGTAGTCTTTCAAGTCCCAAACTAAGGATATTTAGGTATTTTTATTTTCATTTGAGGTCTTCAATCTATAATATCTCTTATAAAGTGATACTTGAGCCAAGGGGGGATTGAGGCATCGATGAGCCCACCCAAAGGTAAGTATCTCTATCTCTACTCTCTTTCATTTATTTACATAGTAGATTATATATTGATTTGATTATTTATATTGTAGATGTGTTTTTCATCCTTTATTATGATCCTCCTTATAATTAATAAGTTGATATAGCTATAGGGTTACTATTATTACCGTACATTTCTTAAACTACCTATTGGTTGACCATTGCACAACTTACCTTATTGTTGGTTTAGAATTTGTAACTATCTTGGATCTAGATTACCATTGTTTATAAGTTCCTTGCATGCAATATCCTTATTATATCATTGATAGACCATTTTATTATTATTATTATTATTATTATTATTATTATTATTATTATTATTATTATTATTATTATTATTATTATTATTATTATTATTATTATTATTATTATTATTATTATTATTATTATTATTATTATTATTACAATTATTTATCTTTCTTGAGACCTAGTGAGAGACATATTTTATATCTTAAGTGTAGGACTTTGAACTCTATCATATTACAATTTGAGTGTGGATTACTCTTTGTTAGGTTTATATTTATTTTAGATCCTTACCCAATATTGTAAGTGTGTGCAAACTCTATGGTTATGATATTTTTTGTATCTTAGTCTACTAAGAGTATGATTATTATTATAATTCATTCTAGTCCATGCATATATTTTGGTGAATTTGACATAAATTATATCCCATTATTAGTTTTATATCACATATTATTTTTACTAAAACATAAAATAAACAATTACAATACTTATGAAAACATTATAATATGATTTGTTTTACAGTTCAGTATCTCAGTTGATATTTATATAATTATTATGTAGATTTTTTATTTTATATTACTAGTATCTCTTTGATACATGTACTATTGATATCATTTGCATGGTTGGAAGAATAAACAAGGTATAAAGAAGGAATAATTTCACATACTAGTATAAAATAACACTATATAGGTATAGATGGATAAGATACAAGTTAGGGTTTCTAAGATTCCACCACTTCTTCCATTATTATGATTGTATTGTGGATACCCTGTACTGTATGTAAATTTGATATTTTCAATTTGAGTGATCATCATTGGCATGGAGCCAATTATGCATGTTGTTTATTATTTTTTTGAGTATGTTGATATTATTTTTTTTAATCTAAATTTGTAATGACCTAGGTCATTGATCATTGTTATATTTATATATTAATGAGTTCAAGTTGTCTTTTGTCTTTATTATGTTTTACTCTATATGAGGTTACTTGTTCATTATTGTAATTATTACTTTGTGATTTAGTAGTAGCTTTGACATTGGATTGGTAATGGTTGGAAAAGGGGGTTTTAATAATCATTGATTATTATATGGTAATAAATTTAGACTAGGGTTTAAATTCAAGAAAATAATCATTAATCTATTTTATTAAGATCTTGATTAAGGTTAAGGTTTAATCATTTCAATTAAGACCTAAAATAATTTAAAGACCATGCTCATTCAATTATTTTGATCACTGTGCATGGCATTATGGAATTATTGACCTCACCTTGGAGGAATTGAAGGTATCAGGGTTTGATGAGCATTTTGAAGGAAATGGATGAGAAATTTGTAGAAACTAAACTTAGTTTGTGCAAGTTTATTTAAGGAAACATAATTTTTATTATGACCTATATTAGGTTAAGTATCATGGTCATTCAATTGTTTTGATCATTATGCATCGTATTATGGATTCATTGACCTCAGATTGGAGTAAATGAAGTTATGAGAGTTTGACAAGCATTGTGGAGGAAATGGATGAGGAATTTATTGAAACTAAACTTTGTTTTTGTACAATTTTATATATGGAAACATTATGAATTCCTACTTTATGGCACCCATGATGCCAACATTAACCAATAATATCATTAAAGTATTCTCTCTCAAGTTTTTAAGATATTTTATGTGCAAAAAGAACACATGCTGAAGGAAAATTGGGAAGGAAATAAAAAAAGAAAAATAATGCAAGAGAATAGACAAGGATAAGAGACCCAATTTCGGGTTTTCACTTTTGTTGCTAAAAAAATTAATGGTTCTTTATGTAGTCTTTATTTTTTTCATCTACTATGTGGAAAATATATATATTCTTTGAAGTAGAATGAGAGTCATAAAAGGTTGTGTATGACCTCCATTTGTAATGCTTCATTTTCCTTATTAAGTTGGAATAATGCCATTTTATTATTTTTTATTTTGTTTAAAATGCAAGGATAAAAACTATATTATAAGTGGATTATATTCACGAGCTTAGTTTGTGAAAACCCTAATTGTAGAGTTCTATCTATAGAACCACTAATAGGATTTTTAGTATTATTTATTTTCCTATTAAAAGTGTGTGAGTAATGGTTTGTTTGATGTGAAATTTGTGTTTTTTATATTTTAGATAAAATACCTTTTGGGACTAAACCTAGAAATGTTAAAACTATTTTATTGTTACATCTTTGCTATTGGAATGTGGTCAATTTTTATATGTTTATATAAAAAAGGTTCACTAATTTTTTTTACTTAGATCTATTTTTTATTGAGATTGGTTTCTTGTTAGACCTTGATTATTCTATTGTGAAAACCTTGTGTTTTGTTGGTGGAACCAAAACCTTTTTTGTATTATTTTTGTTTATAATTTTATACCATTGAGGTTATTATTTGTGAAATTATTTCTACCTTGTTGCTAATGGATGGAGTGGAATGGGCCACCGATGGTTAGGATTATTTTTCCCATTTTGTTTTAATCGGTGAATGAATATTTTGGGTTATTTCATGTCTTGTTGTTTGTGAAGGAGTCTATATTGAAAAATGTTGGTTTTAAATTTTATGGGGTGGAAGACTAGTGACTTATGAGGCATTAATTCATTATGTATTTTTAATCTTAAGTATTATTCTATCTTGTACAATTATAAAGTCATTAAAAACCTTTAGGTTATAGCTTTTAGATATATATCAAGATAACTTGGAATAATCCCATAATGGTGACCAATCAAATAAATGAATATTGGTAATATGTATTATTCTTTGTAACTAGAAACTAAGTATTGTGTGTCTAATATTATAAGGATATAATCAGTTATAACTTGTAAATAATTTAAATGATTTGAATAAGTACAATTCTGATTAATCATTTGTAATTTTCTAGGAAATAAATTATAGTAAAAATAGTTTCAAAGTTTAGTTGAACTATAAATTTTATAAGTACTTACTCATTTATGTCTGGAGGAAGTATTTTATGAACTTCACTTGGTTGATTAAAACCTAAAATTTGATTTACATTATTCCATTTGAATTCTTATTGAGTAATGCATGTCATATACTATTGTGGTATAAGGTGCTTAACTAGTTACCTGTAGAAGTACTTATGTGATCATTACTTTGATGATAATAAAATAATTGAAGGAATTAATAATGATTAGATGAAGGCTTGTTAACCATATTCATATTTATAATTGATGTATAGTAGATGATCAGTTCAATTATAAGTATCGAGTAATATTCAAACTTGTCATGAGCTTGATATTACCTTATACACATATTGCTTACACTGATATAGTTATATTCTTAAATACAATAAACATTCAAGCTTAGGTATAATGTTTTGATTTTTGAATCTATATGATTTTTTAAATAAAATAGTGAACATTGACATAGTATAGGCTATAACATTATTTAAAATGAATGCATTGATAAGTAAATGATATTGCTTAAATGTAGTATTCAGCTGTAGTATGTATTGTTATTATTTTACATCTTATATCACCCATTTAGGTAAGTTTATATTTTATTTAATGGAGGTTCCATGAGTATATTTATTCTAGGTGCATTCTTGGTTAATCATTGTTATAACTAATTTGGGTAAAATTGCTTAAATGTTTGTGATTACTATGTGAGGTTATTTAGTCTATTTTGAATTAAAATGACTCAAATAAATAGATCTAAACTATTGAAATTGAAATACAGTGAGTATATAAATAAAATTATTAAATACATGATTTATATAATTAAAAATAAGTTAAAATATCAAATTGACATAAAATATGAAAATTAGCTTGGATCTGATTTATTATTGAATGTGCACGTTGAATGTGAGTGAAAACTGGTTGAAAAGACTTGTGAGTTGTGCCATATCCCAAAGTAGGGATTCAAATTGTGATGAGATAATGATATGATAAGAGGATAGGGATTCACTATGAACTTATATGTTGACTATGTCCATGTCTTGGTTGACTATGCAACATATTTTATAATCTGGGTGTGTACCCCTATCTGCAAGTGTGTGCTGATTTGATGTGGAAGAGACTTAAAAAACACAAAACCTAGCTCCTAAATAATAAATAAAATAAATATAAAATTATAAAAGTGGTAATAGGGTTAAAATAATATCCAAAATATCTTCATAAATCCCTACGTAATCTGAGTGTTGCCTACATATCCCAAAAGGGCTTCATGCTGATGTAGTTATCCCTCCTAGAGTGAGTGTGTGAATCTTGATGTTATTTTGTGAATTTAACTAGATAAATTACTTTAAATTCTTTATAATGATCACCCTTCAACTATGATAAAAAAAATTAGACTTGGCCTATAACTATTAGAATGATTCAAAATTTGAACTGGAAAGAATAGTGCTCTTTCATTTAATGTGTAGTAGAATTACCAAATGATTGCTAGATCTATTTGGAGAAGACTTGATGTGTTTATATAGAGGATTATTTTGAATATTTTCACTAAATAAACTTGATAAAATCATGCAAGGAGTAAAATACAATGTCTAAAATTTAAAATTTTATCATTGAGGTATAGGGGATAAGGCCACAATAGTGGACAAGGTCGTAATGTGATGTTATCTAAGATAGGAAAAACCTATCTCAGAAGGATATAAACTATTATAAATAGACTAAAAAGAGTCTATAACAAAAATAAGGGTGTTTGAGTTATGTTTTGAGTAGTAAAAAGACATTTTTTAGAATAATAAATGCTCCTATAGAGATTATAAGTTACTAGAATGATAAATTGGCCAAATAGGGTAACAATGTAAGGTTTAAACATTGTTAAGCACTTAATAATTAAATTTATGTTTGCATTTCCCCCAATTTATTCTAGTGATGCAATCAAGTTAAATTAACAAACTAGATATGAACCTTGTATGTGTACACACTTTGTATTTTTATGTGAAACTTGATCATGCAAGATGGCTTAATACAAAATGTGTAATAATTCCACTGAAAGTAATTGCTACCCATATTTGAAAATTGAAGATTTAAAATTTAAAATTTGAAATTTAAAGAGAAATCAAGGAAATTATACACCTAAAATAGTATATAATCTAATTGTCACATAATTTGAAATTTGGGAAATGCATGTTTCCTTGTTGGAGTATTTGGAGTGAAGAGAGGGTGCTTTCAACCTTGTTTGCTTCTTGTATAGGGAGAATTTTTTTTTATAGTAGAAATAGGATGAGTGGTGGTTCATTGGGTTTCACTAAACTGTAACCATGCCAACTCTTATAAAAATTGAGAATATTAAGTATCAATGAGTGAAACTTTTAAATTAGTCATGTGTGTGTGTGTGTGTGTGTGTGTGTGTGTGTGTGTGTGTGTGTGTGTGTGTGTGTGTGTGTGTGTGTGTGTGTGTGTGTGTGTGTGCGCTTTCACTTGTGAAGAGTTCTATAAAGAAGGTTAAAGTCTTAATTGGTGAGTGTCACTAGACTCTAATGGGAAATAAAAAAGAAAAAGATGGAACCATGCATTGGGTTCACAAAAGTGTGGTCATAGACGTTGAGTATCACTAGATTTTAATTTGATGCACTTATCACTTTTTAAATCATACCACTGTAGACATATCTAAATTTTATTTAAAACTTTACAACTTTGAAAATTTTGAAAATTGAAAGTGCCTTGTATATGTACTAAATTGATATTAAATGCCAATTGAATTTATAGCTTTTACAACTTGTAACTATTTAAACCCTATAATTTGTAATATTTTTGCACATGCCAACATATATGCATCAAGTGCATGTAAATATGTATTAAATTAATTGTATAAAGGAGTGCACATGGATTTTACATGCCCCCATAATCTATTTTTTTAAATCATATTGAAATCCAAAAACTTTATACTATCATAAATCTATTTTTTTATGTTCATGAGATTTGAATTATCAAGGAAAGCCCATTGTGATGCCCCCTTTTTGAGATGAGAGATATAATCATGTAGTAGTACATTGAACATTTAAATTATATTATATCATAGTATTGAATAAATAATTGAATTTCAAATTAAATATGCATTAGATGAATATAACATTTAGTCACATCATAGGCATTGAATTGTATATGAAACAAGTGTTAGAGAGAAATTAAATTAGCATATAATGTCACATATAAGGCCCAAAAGGACAAACAAAAGGGACATATGAATGTCACATATAAGGCCCAAAAGGCCAAAAAAAGGGAAAAATGAATGCCACATGAAAAAAAAGGCCAAGAGCCACACTCAAATGACATTATTATGTTTTAAAAGCAATAACATGTGCTTGTTGTAGACATAAAGCCAAAGGCCACACACAATAAGCAAGCAGTCCTAACTTATCATGAAATTAAGAAAACATGTATAAATAATCCTAGATAAAATCATATGAAATGATCTAAGATTGACATGTAACTTATCCTATTTAAGAGATCCAAACTCAAAGAATATAAATAAAATAGAGCCCATTGATAATTAGTGTATCTAGATATGACTAAATGGATATGTCATACTTAACAAAAGGAGAACTTATAATAAAACATCAATAAGGAGGGTTCTAAGGCCTCTAGGTAATAAATATAATGAAATAACCCTAACTAGGTCTCAAATATTGGAATTAATCTAATATAGTATTTCCAAGCTAGAAACACAAATAAGGGGGGTGGTTAAAAACAAACTAAAAAGGGTATGGAACCATGGTAGGTAAATGAGGGCCTATCTCACCTAAGGTGGGAAATGACAAGTTAGAAAAACCCTATAGACATATTAATTATAAGTGTAGTGTAAATTCAAACAAGGAGTTATACATTATTTCAAGCTAGTAACTATGAAAATTATATCTATCAAATAAAAGTGCTAGGTTTATTATATAGCTACCTTGAACAAAACTCATCAAGCCTCAATCTCCCCTTTGGACAATGGTATTTTTTAAGAGATTTTTGTGGTTATAAGGAGTAAAAAGGTTGAATAAATTTCTAGGATAAAATTAATCCTCCCATTTCATCTAAGATTCTACAAGACAAGATTTTTCCCTCTAAGACAAGATCTAAATAATGGTTTCTCTAAATTTAGACTTAATCATAATTATGAGGAATGACAATGTAAAAATGAATGTTCCTCTCTATTGGATTGAAATGAAAACTTGAATTTATAGTGGTGAGTGATCCTAATACTTTCCAAAATTTTAGATGATGTCATCAACCAACCTTAATGTAGTTAAAAAAATGATTCTTTAACCTTGAACTAGGTTGACCAGGGCCAACTTAGTTGTGAAATGTCTATCATAACTTCTGGACTACATTGATGTGGTCCAACTTACTTTGAAAATTAAAAAGAATCAAGAAATAATACATCAATCCAAGCTAATATAGTTAAAAAAATATGTGTCTTGGTATAGTTAGGGGTTATAAGGAGGATTATTTATTATGGGATTAAGTATGAGGGACTTGTAGTGGACATAGACATGATACATTAAACAACAATGCATTTTATGAATCACCAATGGTATACCCATCCATTTCTTGGTGAACCCTTTAAGTTATACACTTAGAGAGACTAAAACTTGATAGGTTGTTTTAAGATAGAAAGTGTCAGTAAATGGTGAAGTTTAAAAATATTATATGTATACACATGCCCCAATTTAATATCATCACATGTTACTAGAGTGTAACATGTGATGGTGCTTCAAAAAAGAAAATACAAACATACTAACTGACAAATTATAGTAAAAAGTAAATAATTTATAAATACATACCTTTACTTACCTTATTATTGTTGAATAAAAGTTGCATGTAAAGTAGATGAATAGAGACATTCAATGTGTAGAACAAGAGATGACCTTGAAAAATAAGATGAAATTTTATATTTTTATAAAAGTATGGTGTTATCACTAATAAATTATCTATTTTTTTAGGGTTCTAAATCTTATTTTGATTTATGAAAAGGACTTATGCAAACAAAGTTATGATAATAATATATATTTTCTTGGTAAATAATTAAAGATTCAAAATTTTCAAAATTTTACTATAAAGGGGTGACTATTCATTTGCACATTTTCTATTTTTGGAAATGAGAGCTTTGTATATCTAACTTCAGAAAAGAGAAATATGATGGGATGTGTTTGATGAGTTAGATGAGTTAAATGATAAATCAAAATAAAAATTGGTGTAGTCTAGGTATGGGGTACATTTATTATTAAAATTTTAGCATTTTTGAATTAAAATGGACTAGATTAGGAAAAATAAATGTTGGTGAAAATCTGTGCAGTGAAATTTACCCCCAAAAATGTATTGATAGATTAAAAATTATAATGGGAATGGGTAGGAGATAAAATGTCAAATCATAGGTATATACTAGTAGAGTTCCCCATTATACAACCTCATAGAGTGAAGGATATTAGATGATGACATTAATGATAATGAAGATATCAATCTATAACAAGGGGAGAAGGAGCATTGACTATTATCCTAAAACAATAGATACCACAATCACCACCATGATTGTAGAGATAAAGACAAGCTCTAATTCCACCATAAATACAAATATAGGCATAACTAGAGGCACAACCATACAGAGATATAAAAATACAACCTAATTGGAGTTGGTTTATTATGAAACATATACATAAAGGAACAAAACATGCTTATGTGATTTGGCCTGATAATATATAGGTTTCACATTATTGTGAAGCCATGTTGTGAAGGAAGTGCTCGATGGCCAAGTTGATGGAGCTAATGTTAGTGATTATGATATGTTATATGGTGATTATTTTAAGATTATATAGATGGATAAATGTATATGGTAGATAGATCTATGATTTTTGGGATATATATGAAAGATGACATGATTTTGGTCTGCATTTTACAAATTCTATAGTGGAGGAGACTCAATGGGTGACCATGGTGGAGACTACATACCATGATATTTTATGTGACATTTTATAACAACATGATACCATGTATATGGTTGATCATATGATTATTTCAACACCTATTTATGTTTGTTGGTTTAGATTGGTCGATGAGGAATCTTGAGAGTTGTATAGACTATCAAATAGAGTCTAGACTATAATATAAATGAAATTAAGGTAGGGAGAACTCTAGAAATTGTAGGCATTGACTCAAAAGATAACCACTCACTTGAATATAGCTATCCAGGTATTAAGGTTACATGCTTAGGTGGATAATCAACAAGGGTAGGTGGATGGTCTATAATAATGGACATAATCGCTACAGTAGAGTGTACAAATAAATTAGTCTCATACCTCTATGGATAGTGAACTTATCACATCCTTATGATGGTCCTCAACCTTAGATTTATTTGTATACTATGTATTATGATGTCTATAAAAGTTTTATTCATGTATGTATGTGTATATATGTGTGTATATGTGTGTGTGTGTGTAGAGAGAGAGAGAGAAATGTGTTATATTATGATTCATAGATGACATCTATTGATGTATATTATTTATAGCACATGTGATAATGATCTATTCTAATATGGAAAAATTTATAATATATGTCTTGTTATTTTATATCAAATGTAAAAACTTCATGGTTAAAATAATGGTAAATGTAAATGACAAAAATTTTCAAATAGATAGAAAGCTTGAAAAAAAATCAATGAATGGTAAAAATGAATGTAAAATGCATAAAAAAAATGAAATATATAAAACACTATAAGTAAATGAAATAAAAATAAAAAATTTCAATAAAATATGTAAATGATGAATAACACAAACCAAAATTAATAGTAAATAAGTAATGAAAACAAGGAGAAGCTCAAAATAAATAACTTAGATTTAATGCTTGTGTTAGCATGCGATGGAAGAAAGTATGACCATAGAGTGACATGAAAATTTTGGTATGAAAAAATGTTAATGAAGAAAGCCTATTCCTATTTGAGGTCTTCTATTATAACTCAAAAACTAAGACAAAATTCATGGCAAGGTGGGTATTTTATGAGGATGTGTAGGTAGAAAGTGTGATCAAGGATGTGATCAGCTACAAGTGATATCCATCAATGGGACAAATAGGAAGTGAATAACTACAAAGGTTTATATATAAATACTTAGAGATGATGAGACACACTAAACAATTAGTGCTAATAATTATTAACAATAAGGACCTTGAACAATCCAACTAATGAATGCAAAACCCGAGCTAAAAAATAAAGTACCTAGATCATCCCATGAAATATATATGAAAGAAAAGTAAAATGGACCTACCTTCCCATAACGTGTTCCCCATTCATTAGGATCCATTTTGGATCTATCTTTCTACTATTAATATTGGGTACTTATGTAAGAAAGTAGGTGGAAGTATATGATAAAATGAGAAATCATATCCAAGTCTACTAGCCTTCTACACCCCAATGCACCTTGTCTATATTATGAGGCCAATTATGGAGTTTGATATTTGACTTAGAATAGGAGATGTGCCAAAATATCACATTTTTAGTGTGATCTAACTTTTAAGGTTTTAATTTCCTTTTGATCATTATGTTTTGTTTTATTTTATGATATGCCTTTTAATTTTTTTATATTTTTATGTTTCTCCACATAAATTCAAAATATCAAACATGAATGAACTAAGTGACAAACATAAGAGAGCTTACACTTGGTCCTTAGAGAAGAGTATCTAAAATCATCGTATTAAAAGGTTCTTAGACATGCTCATAAGTAAGTTTGAAATCTTAAAATTTACCTATGTATGCTTCTAATGAAGGGAAGTAAAAAGGAAAGATAAGGATATTATAAGATATGCTCATGTGACAAGTGGTACAATGATGGGTATACTTGAAACTTATCACAAATATGTAAGGTAGTGTAATGAAAAATGGAATGGGCTATATCGAAGACATCTAAATTACTAGAATTCTATAATATCTTACCAAAGAGATATCACAAGTACCTATGAAAGTAGTGAGCATCTCAAAAAGAGGGAAAATAAAGAAATAAAAGTGAAACATGATAAAAAGGACCCAAATTTGTTATATGAGTTCTAATGTTTTAAAACAAAGATGGTAAGTATATGAAAGAAACCATAATATAATCATGATGTCATATATGTAAAGTAATTGTGCAAAAATAAAATACTAAAAATGAAATTAAAAAATGATATAAGTGGGATATAAACCACTAGGCATAACCAATGCTCATAATGAAATGTAAATATCAAATCTAATCATATGATAATGTGTATAATAATATGATATGTCACATAAATGTGTGCTCACAAACGTTGATATATCTTGACATAGATTATCAATAACATCAACTAAGTCATTATGTAATTGACATCTAGCTCTGATCATGGTCTCATCTATCTTCATATAGAACTATGTGATAAATTAACGATGCATGAGCTTTATGGATAAATTATAAGAATGAGAATAAGGAGGTGGACATGGTGCTTCCTCTGATGGATAATTAATATGAGTAATTTGCATTGGGATATGGATAATATCATCTAATCTATGAGAATGCATGGGTCTAAGATAAAGTTGAGCCTTTGTCTTAGGATTTTATTGTGAAGGTCAAAGGGTAGGCCATGGAAAATCATAGAAATACTAATGGAATACTCTACATCTATTTGCATGATATGTAGTACACTGATGCCAAAGGAAATAAACTTCCCCATGTTTGATAATATATTTTATAGATATCTTAGGAGGTGGTAATCTTTTATCATTAAAATGTTGTGTTATTTTAGGATAAATCCCATCAATGTACTGTCAAAACTATCAAAAATGTGCTTGAATTATATGTATTCATGCCATGGGAACAATAAGTACACCTATGAGTAACTGAGCAAGGAAGTATACTATCTGTGGTAGGAATAGATCTCTATGTCTAATGATTTTCTAAGGATATCTGGTATTCTTGATAATATTTGGCCCAATGACCAACTATCTTATGGAACTCATAATATGGCTCATCTTCCCATCATTTAGGTGGGGAATAAATTTTTGGGAGGGGTAAGACTTCATCAAGTCAATCATCATGTTCCATTCATTTATTATTAGTATCATGAGTAGGATCTATATCTATAAGACATAGCCTTGATGTAGGTTGAAGTAATGTATCTAAAGTATTTAGGGGAAAGTTACTCAAAGAATAAAAATAAATCATAAAGCAGTAAGGTCACGTCATTGCATGATCCATGAACATACCCCTAAGAGGATTAGAGGTGACTAGAGTAGAGTGAGTAGAAGTTAATATTTGCTCCATCTCACACCTATGAACATCAATGGAAGAAGAAATAATGTTAGGTGTAGTCAAAGTAGAAGAGACTATATCTACCAAGTGAATGATATGTAGAGTAGACTCATAAAAATATTGTAACAAAGATAAATAAGGAGGATTTTATGAATTATTGGCTTGAACATAACCAAATAAAATGGGTCATCTAGGGAATATCCATCATCATAATTAGATCTAATAAGACTGATAAGTAAATCATCAAGGATTCTATCCATTCAATTATAATGAGGAACTGATTATTTAGGCCTAACTATTGAGGCAATAATTTCATTAGTTGATTTATAACAAGAACAAGCTCACAAAGAAGGGGATAACTGATTAATAATTATAGGATGAGTATATAAATTTTTGATTTTAACATTGATGTCATTAGTCTCATCATCATCATAATGTAATAGATTAGGGGGGATGCTTCCCACAAGTTTAGGGTGTTTGTTGTAACCATTATTAAAATTTATGGGATAATTAAATCATTGATATTCATAAAAGGAAATTCTAGGAAAACGTTCAAGGGTAGGTATTTAAAACACACCATGATCATGGAATTATAAAAAATTCCAAAGATTAGTGTCTCCTTGAATATTATATATAGCATCATTATGGATGAAATTTAACACACTGACATGCATAAGATGAAATAAATCTCATGCAATGTGTCCAAGGTTATCCAAGTAAAATGTTATAGGATAGAGGGAAATTAAAAATAATGACCTTAAATTTAACCGTGATAGGAGGAACCATGATTAGGAGATAAAACATCCAAATGGAGTAATTTATATTTAATCATAGCCTTGGCACCTACTTTGGGTAGATTTAAGATTGCATTTTGAGTATCCAAGTGTTTTAATGAATTCAAGGGATGTGATGCAAGTGTCAAAACCGTCATCAATCAAAACATATTTGACTTGGATATTTTTAACTTGGACACTAAAAAATAATAGAGGATCATTCACATAAATTAATATTTCATTAGTAATTATAGATGGTATATGAAATTGAAATGAAATATAAACATCCAAGGTTTTGTTAACTTGTATGGATATTTCTTCACACTATTGAAGAATACTATCCTTAGACCCTGACAAGGTGACTTCTTACCCTATAGGTAGAGTTTGAGGGATGTTCATTTCAAATAAAAGATGCATTAAATGATCATAATGATGAAAGGAAATCCTCATGAGCTCTATAAAATAAATTTGAGATGGGAGGTGAGAAAGTCTAGTTATAGGATCCCATTCATCATATCTAGTTAGAACAATATCAAATAAAGGTGCATAATGTTGAAGTAAGTCTATTGGAGGAATGAAAGTGCACTTAAATTGATGATGATAAGAAGTATTTTATTTAGACTAGGTCAATGTAAGTTGGCCAGGTGGATCAATCTACATTGAACTCATTCATGCCAGTTGTTTCATAGTTAGGCTAAGAACCAAATCCCTTGAGGTGGTTGATGATATGAGTAGAGATTTAGGAAAAATATTAGATTGATTCATGATATTTGAAGTAGTCAGTTCTGAGTGAGGAGAGGTTGATGATATCAAATTAGTATTTGTCATAGTAATGGGAAAGGAGTGAGAATCAAATTATATCATTTTGTTTGATAATGTTTGGATAGATGATAAAGGAGTGGAGTGTGTAATGTGTGTATATGTAGTGATAGAGGTGTTTTTGTATGTCTAATATCTATGAAATAAGATGGATAAGTATCTTTAACAATGTATAAAGTGGGAAATTTATTATAATTATAATGTGGATAAGGATAAATATATGATACTACATGCATTGTGTTATTCATGTTGACTACATTTTCATCACTGGTTAGAGAATTAGGGTCAACTAAAGTTTACACAACATTGGAGGTAGGAGGTTGACTAGTATTAGATTGATAATTGGGAAGTGGATATTTATAGATATCAATGTGAGAACTATCTTGATTAAGAGATTCATCTTTGACTTTGGAATCATGATATTTAG
Source organism: Torreya grandis (assembly GCA_037957365.1). Classification (NCBI taxonomy): domain Eukaryota; kingdom Viridiplantae; phylum Streptophyta; class Pinopsida; order Cupressales; family Taxaceae; genus Torreya; species Torreya grandis. The sequence goes on along the minus strand of JARHVA010006628.1, from coordinate 30,576 downwards.
CTACATTTTCATATGCTTGTTGACATTTTCAAATCATGGATTCATGATCAAAATTTGGACCAAGGAAAAATTCAAGAGCAAATTTCCTAAGTTGCCTACAAGTTTCATGAGAATGTCCTCAACTTTCAAAGTTGGGTAGATCATACCAATGTTTGGTAGGGTGATTAGGGTCAATTTCTCATGTTGAAGGTTCACGAATATGTTTTTTGATTTCCAGTCCACATTATTCACATAGGAAGATGTGGAATAAGGAGGCTATAAGGGAGTATTAATGAATGGTTGAGAAAGGGTTTCATCATTTGAGAAACCTAGAATAGCATGGATGTTGTGGATATAATAATAAGAATCTATGACACCATCATTAGTAATGTGCCATTTTATAGATTTCAAAAGCATGCAAGTTAATTTTGGAAGTTGGGAAGTCTTGAATTGTCTTATTAGGAAGTCTTTGCATTTAAATTGATCAAGATCTTCTTTAAAATATTTTTGAGAGAGGGTCCTAACATGATATTGGAGTTTGGGATGAATATAATTAGTGAAAAAATGAAAAAGGTTATTTTCCAACATGTTGTGTTCAACTTTGTTAGAAACGGATTTCCATTTTTCAATGAAAAATTGAGCAGTTTCAAATTCTACCTATTTATAATTAATAAAATGGGATAAAATATTTTCAAGTAGATCATTGGTTTGAAATTATTTAACTAATGCACTGACAAAGTCTTCTAAACTAGATATAGTTTTAAACTTGAGTTGATTATACTAATCTAAAGCATCACCTGAAAATGTTTTAGCTAAAAGTTTGGTTGTAACAAAGGAATTATACTCAATCCATTCCTTATAAACATTTATAAAAAGTTTTCAAATGAAATTAAGGATCAATAGATTCATTTTAAGTATTAGTATTAGTAATATCACCTATGCCTATGTTTGAAATTTAAGATATTAATGGTTCATTTTGAATATTCTTGATGACTTTACTAAGAAGTGGGAGTTAAGGAATAAGATTATCCTATGCATATATAAGGTGGGGTGGGGTCATTTGGATTTTTAATTCCCCATTGAGTTTATTTAGAATGAATTTTTAATTTAAAAAAAAATATTTCACATTTTCATCATTTGATTGACATTATTAGTTTGAAAGGTAGTCATTTGATTCATAGCTTGCAACAAGATTTAGAGTTTGTTGACTAGTAGAAGTTGTTTTAGATGCACTGATAGTAGAATTAATGTGAGTATTAATATGAGAAATTTTATTAGGCCCACTATAGGAAATACCCACTATAGTAGTGACTATACCTAGTGTAGTGGAAGGAGAAGGAAGGCAATAAGTCATTTATTGATTTGCCCCAAATATTTTTGAAATCATATGTGTAGGTGAAGGGGGACATCCTATATGGGGTCCCATCATGGATTTATAAATGACCATAGGATCTTTGGCCCTATGTTAAAGGTTTGCATTAATGAAAATGATCATTTTAATAGTGTATTCAAGATCACTCTCATCCTCAATCGTTGGCATGTGGGGAGGATATTTAAAAAGATATAGACATTGGGAGATAAAGAGTGAATTATAATTAGTTGTTATATTAGTTACAATAATATTAATTTTATCTTAATTATTGATAATATTAAAATGATATTTATGGGAGTTATTAAAATCCATCATATCGCATTGTGTTTACTATTCATAACCATCAAAAATATATTGTATGATTAAAAAGTGAGGGTATAAAGGAAATTAGTTTGGCTAAGACAATATGTACTTTTAAAAAAATATCAACCAACTAAAATAGATAAAAATAAACTATAGCAGCTAGATTGTTATAGTTCATAATAAAGGAAAGTAAGAACAATGATGAGAATATGTACTATATCAACCCTGTTTAATTTAGTTACACATACATAGATGTAAAACATAGACTATATCAAGCCTAATCAATGTAGTTATTAAAGGATCATAAAAAAATTGATAAGAATATGTACTATATCAATTGTGGTTAATTTAGTCAGATATGTAAAATAATTAATAGTACTATGAATAAATTGTATCTATATTATGTGATATAGTTTGATAAACATACGAAGAAGAAAAGTAAACTCAATAGATAATATCAAATCTAATCGATGTATTCTATCCACACATAAACAACTATAGTAGTGTTGGCCAATGTAGTTGTAACTCACAACATAGAAATGTATCGATGCTCACTGATAAAATCTATAATATAAAATAGAAAAAGGTAGTAAATTAAAATTTAACTATTTTTTATAACTATTTATCTAAAATGAAGATCAGGTAGATGTACTAAAAAGATGTGAAATATTTTTAGAATCTCAAAGATACTTAACTGTTAGTTGTATAACATTGGTCCAATATTTTAGAGCATTGAATATGGAAGAAATACCATTACCATAGCCAACTAAACTTTATTTCAAGGGTAAGATGAGAAGAACTTCATGATACTAATCATTAACTGATGGACTATAGAATCAAATGGATGGTTGGTTTCCTAAGGTTCAATAAAAAGGAGATACTAGGCATTTTATTTATACCATGAGGTACATGAAAATTAAAGTCAATGTTTAGATTTATACTATGGATATGAGTATTAGGTCAATACCCTCACACCATGATGTATTAGAAAAATAAACTAAAATTGTAAACAGAACACCACATATAACTTTACAACATTAGTTAAGTGATTTGAAAACTACTAGAACTCAAATTCTAAGAAGAGCCAAACAAAGAGAAAATAAATGTTGAAAATCAATTTATAACATTAATTTTATTAAAATAAAAAAATAGTCAACCTAAAAGGAAATATTTGATTAATTGATGAAATAGAAAGTTTATTTGCCTTGCTTATGTTGAAAAATGAAAACACACAAAACTATATCAACATAGGCTAATGTAGTTGTTCACAAAATACAAAACTATATCAATGTTGGTTGATACAATCTATGTAAATATAGATAAAAATAGGAAGAATAAAATAAATCAAATAGGGTTGATAAAGTTTATTACAAAGATACAAACATAGATCTATATCAGCCAAAGTTGATATAGTTTGACAAAGAGATAAAATGAATTTATAACTAAATCGAACAAGGTTGATATAGTTTCATGAGTAAAATAAATGTTGACATAAGTGAAAATTTAGATACAAAACTAAATCAAGTTGCTTAATAAAGTTGACTAAAAAAATGAGTAAACAAAAATATATCAAACATGGTTAATATAGTTGGGTAAAAAATAATCTGGTAAATAAAACTAGATTAGACTTGGTTGCTATAGTTAGCTAACTAAAAATAATAATATATATCTGAGTATAATAATTTATCAGCCCCCTAATATCCCAAATATATCTAATATCTATTTTTTAGGGGTAAAATAGCCTGTCTGCCATCAACAATATTTTTCATACTTTCTACCTCTCTAGTTTTCTAGTGGGTCTTCTTCCAAAACCAACATCCGGTTTCATATAATGTTGTTCAAGAATTATAGAAGCAACATGCACCTTTGTTTGCAGGTCTTTTTTGCTGCTTCTTGTTTCTACCCCCTTAGTATTGGTCTTTTTTTCAGCCCTTTTTCTTTGGTTTAGAATTTGCTTTAAGTTTTCTCCATTATCATACACAGGAAGCTCATTCAAAGGGGAATCATTATCAACTAGAATCTCCTTGGACTGATAAAGTCTCCTTCCTCTAATTTTTTCCAGATTCAGCCACAAATTCACCTTCCTCTAACACAATTTTGTCATCAACATCTCTCCATCGATCTTCTATCCGTTGGTAGGAAACAATTTGGATAGATCTTTCAAATCATCTATTCTTTGTACAGGTATTATGATTTCTGATTGCATCCCATGTCCTTCTTTCACAGAATTTTCTTTCTCAAAAGGAAGCTCTTTATCCACCCAATATGTGTAACATTAGGATCTTCAAAAGAAGGCTCTTTTTCTGCCTCAGCTTATAAAGCTTTAGCATATTCATTATTCTATTGTTCTTGTCGATGATCTTCTTTGGGTTTCCTATAGTTAGCTATAGTTAGCTAACTAACTATAGCTAACTTGGTTTCTATAGTTAGCTAACTAAAAATAATAATATATATTTGAGTATAATAATTTATCAACCTATATCGGTATAGCATGCTAGAAAAACACATAGTTAAAATTATATCAACCTATATCAATGTAATTTATTAAAAAATGGTAAGTGAAGAAAACTATATCAACCCATACTGATATAGTTTACTGAACTAGAAAAACTAATGGTTAATTCACATCAATTTCACTAGAATGTATGCAATGTGCTAGGATTAATGTGCAACTTATCTTATTTAAGAGATCCAAACTCAAAAAAGATAAATTAAATAGAACCCATTGATACTTAATGTATTGGGATATGACCAAATGGATCCTATAAACATAAAAAGAGGACTACTTATGACACAACATTAATAGAGAGGGTTTCAAGGCCTATAGGCAGTCAATATAATGAAATAACCCTAATTAGGTCTTTAAAATTAGAATTAATTTACTTTAGTATATCTAATATAGCAACACAAATAAGGGGGGTGGTTAGAAATATATTAAAAAGGGTAATGAACCATGGTTTGAAAATGAGGGCCTGGGCCACCTAAGGTGGGAAATAGAAAGTTTGGAAAACCTATATCCACTCTAAGTATAAGAGTAGATGAGATTAAAAAAAAGATTTATACATTCATTTAGGCTAGTAATTATATAAATTATATTTATGAAATGAAAGAGATAGGGTTAGAATATACTTACATTGAACAAAATTTATCAAGCCTCAATCTCCCCCTTAGGTAATGGTGTTTTGAAAGAGATTTTTGTGGTTGTAAGGATCAAAATAGTTGAATCAAGATCTAGGCTAAAAGGAATCCTATTGTATCCAAGATTCCTTAGGAAAATTTTTTCCCTCCAAGACAAGATCTAAGCAATGGCTTTGTTGATGATTCTAATTGTCTCATACATGCTCTTTGTGTTGAAGAACACTTCTCATTTTAGGATCCTGAGGATCCAAGGCATGAGTTGAAGTTTGTGACAATTCTCGATCTTTGTGGTGGAATAGAAATAGAGTATGAAAATTATCCATAATATTTATTTAATTTGGTGATTATGAGACACCTAGGTCTTTTCTTTGAATATTTGTGAAATTTATGATCTACAAACTAATATAAATGAGTATTAACAATGATCTTTAAATTAAAGTGAGCTTTGATTAAAAATGAGAAAAAAGAAGGGGAAGGCAAACAAAAAACATGATTACAAGCCTTTATCCTAGATATTATGACAAAGTTCTAGTCAATTTTAACCAGACATAGACCAATTTATGATGCAAGATAGTTGAACAAAAATTACACCATGAATCAGGCAAGAACCAAAGGAATTATCACAGTCACAAGTAAAAGTCAATTTTACTTTAAAAGGTTCACTACTGGAACATGAATAAAATAAGGACATCCAAATTTAGAGAAAAATAAAATGAAGTAAAATTAAAATCCTTCATGTAATTTAGCAATAACACAAATCAATAACCCTGTGACAAAAAATTTAGCTCAAATACTCAAAGAAAAATTCAAATCCAAGATATTAACATGCAATTGAGAGATAGCATAAGCTTTAACACCTTATTTAGGCAATCTTTTCAGAATTCTTTAGTTGTATTAAATGCTCTCTTATATACGATGCTCTGAATCTCCCCTTTGTAAAATGGTAACCCCTATCTATTTATAAATAACATAGATAATGTACCTATTATCTTCTCCAAATACTACATGTAAGATAAGGACAACTATCCTTCATACAAAGATTACAATGCAGGTGACCTCCTACGTCAAAATTGACAAATAGCTCTCATATATACTAATAGAATAGCATATATATATATATATATATATATATATATATATATATATATATATAAAGGAATTTTTCCTTTTAAATTACATTGGTGATGAGTCCCTTCATGATGCTTGAACTTCTTGAAAAAAATGATTGAGTATGAAAAAATAGTGAAATATGGCCAAGAGGCCAACTTTAGGTCTTTGTAAATTTTGATGTAAAGCAGGAATGGAGCTAAAATTTGGTTATATGATCCTATAATAAATGTGAAAAAACTTATTTGATCATTTCTCCTAAAACTATAGAGCTTAGGAGATATGACCACTTGAAAATACTTACTAGGCTCTGTTTGGACCTAGAAACTAGCTAAAATGCTTTGAAGACTAACTTTGCATGTTCATAAATTTTAAAATGATATGTTTCATGGGCTAAAACTTAGTGAAAATAGTATTTATATAAGTTTTAACAAACCCATTTGACCATTTATCTTGAAGATGTATCTAATGTGAGATATGGCTTCTTAAAAATGCCTATTAGGTTATGTTTGAGCTCTATAAAAATGGTTAAGTATGAAAAAATAGTAAAAATGCATTGTAAGGAAACTTTATATGTCTATAAATTTTTATGCATTATATTTAATGAGCTCAAAATGGTGAACATGTTAATGGCATAAAGGTGAAAAAACCCATTTGGTCATTTCTCTTGAAACTACATTTCTTAAAAGATATGACTTCTTGAAAATGCCTTATAGGCTCAATTTAGACCTTGAAAAATTGACTAAGTTTGGAAAACAACAAAAATGCAATGCAAGAAAACTTTCCATGCTTGGATCTTTTACCGTATCATGTCGTGTGCAAAAATATGCTTTGTATGAGGTTTAACAAACCCATTTGACCATTTATCTTGAAGTTACATTGTATGTGAGATACAACATCTAGAAAATTCCCACTAAGCTCTTTTTGTATTCCCATTTGATGTCTGTGTGACCATATTTGACATCCTGAAGACCATCAAATTTAAGGTCATGTAATTTTTTCATAAGATTAAATTTGACGTTCACACGACCGTCATGTGACATCTAGATGACCATCACGTGACGTCTGGATGACCATCATTGACGTCCCTAAGACCATAAAATTTAAGCTCTTATGTATTTTTATTTGGGATTAAATTGTATGTCTATGTGATCATCATCTATTTTTGGTAAACTTTGTAATTTTTTATCTTGAAGTGTAGAACTCACCATAGCACCAAATTTATAGATAATGGACTTAATACCACAAAGAACCAACCTATTAAACCCTCTGGTCTTGAGATCTTTCCAAATTCACCAATGAAATGTTTAAATGAGTCTTTTCTCGTGATTTTACATGATGTTCACATACTTGTCATAAAATCAGTCTAAAATTGTGTGGGAGCTAACTTTGCATGCTTTTAACTTTTGATGCAATATGTCACAAAATCTCAAATTTGGTGAACATGTTCATTACATAAGGTTTAACAAACCCATTTGATCATTTTATCTGTTACATTGCATAAGGTTTAACAAACCCATTTGATCATTTTATGACCAAAATGTGAAGTTACATCACATTAGAGATATGGCTTCAGACTTCATGAAAATACCTACCAGGCTCTTTTAGACTCCTTGAAAAATTTTTAGTGTTAAGGTTCAAAGCATCTCAAGAGTCCCAATTTTCAAAAAAATAAGGGTATGTTGGCCCCAAAAAATGGTGACTCATAGGGAAACATTGAAATATGTTTACTTACTATTTACCATGATTAATGTCAATCAAGACCAGTTAGGAAGCAACTTTTAGCCAGTTTCATGCCTTTTTAATGCCTTTAATTAACATCTTATTGAGAGCATGTCTATATATTCATTAAGAATCATGTTGTTATCTTATAGAAGGCTTGGGCATTGCTCTGTTGCCAATCAGGCATTCATAACCCTAACAAAGATGCTTTTGGTTCCACTAACAACCTTGTTCCACTACCATCCAGGCATCCATAGCCCTATTGGATATTACTATAATCACCTTTGCTTGGGAATCTTTTGATTTTACACTAAGCTTTTTTTGTTGGGCTTCCAGTAAAGGTTGGAAACTAGGTTAGCTAGTTTTAGGTATTTTGTCAAGTGTTTGATTTTTAGACAATTGCCTTTGGTTGTGACCTTTGTCCTAGGAAAGGATGTTTATTAAGTGCAAGCATGGTTGTGTTTCAATAGGTCAATATTTCATTCTAGACTTGTAATTCTTCTTAAAATCAAGTTTAAATCAAGATAATGTACAAGTTCCTATGAAATATTTAACTTATTCATTAGTCTTTACCAGTTTCCCTAAATCATGACATCAAGCTTATGCTTCAAAATATGGTCAACATGAGTGTGAGGTTCATACCTTAATTCTTGAATCTTTTGTAATTTTGAGCAAATTTGAACAACTTTGAGCTAGGGTTGTCCCAAAAGGACTTATTAAGAGTAAGGGACAAAGCAAAAAAAACACACACAACAAGAAGCAATAAAGAAGGAAGCAAATAAATATATACATGATTATTTACAAGAAAGGGAAAATAAGGGAAAAAATGAATAATAAATAATGGGAAAGAAAATAATCTATGCCTTATACTAACTTCACAAAATACTTACCTCTAGGATCCATTGGAAAATTATTTTATCTGCTATAACACTTTCAAACTTGAGAGTTTTTTGATGTCATCTTTTTATAGATGGGGGAATTTGTATGCTTGTGTCTTCTAGATGGTGTGACTTTATCTCCTATCAACCTCCTCAAATTTATGGATCAAATATATGGCTCTAAGACCCAATTATCTTCTTCCCATATTCTCTTACTTTATAGTAGGAGTGTTAATTCTACTTTGTTCATAGATAGGTATTGGTCTATATCATCTTCACTTAATAATGGTAGATCAAATTGCATCTTCATACTGATGTCTTCATTAGGTCCTATATGAGATGGAAGTGGACTACCAATATTTACACAAAAATCTTCTAATTCATCTCAAAAGGCATCTTCATCCTGATCAACTGAATGATGCCCATCCAAAATCTCATCATGAGAAACATGATGGTCCCATATTGAAATCCTCTTAATGAATTCATATGCCAATTTTTGGCTTGATTAAGATGCCTCATCTTCATCCTTAGTGAATAAAGTTAACTCTATTGACCAATCAAGCTTCAACTTATCTTGGTTTAATTCCTCCCAAATAATATCATCTTCTGGGAGCTCTAGCTTATTGGTGAAATTCTCAGATGAATCATCCATGTGTTGTCCCATCCTATCATCTATTATCTCCAGATCCTTTATTTTATTTAAAAAATCATGATATGACTGCTACCAATGATCTTCTTCTTCAAGAGTGTTCTCCATTTCAAAAATAAATCTACATGCACTACCTTCCTAGCATCCTTTTCAAGAGAGATCATCTTGTGATTTGATCCATACCAATTTTATAACGTCTTCTTCATCTACAAGTGTACCAATGATGACTTATTTTTAATATTCAATTATAATTTCTTTAATTGGTTCATCTTTGTCTTCATCTTCATCTTCAAATGAAAAATCAATGACCTATATGAAACCTTGAGATGCTCTTGAAAAGATAAATGTCCCTCCAACAAAGTCTTGATTAGGTATAATTTTAGATGTTTCAAAAATATTACATTGATCATCCAAAACAATATCATTTAAACTCATATATACGTCTTTAGACAATACATTATTACTTCTATAAAAATCATCTAGAGGCCTATCTAACCTTTGAGAAGCATAATTTTTGTCATAATCTTCCCTTGTATTTCTTACTTATTTTTGCAACTACAAAAAATCAGTGCTCAATTTTGAGACCATTTCTAATATCAAATCATTTAAATTTTTTGATGTCTTAGGGTCACCAATTGGATCATTATTACTAGTTGTGGACACTAAAGTCTTATGATTTTGTGGATGAAATCCATTTGTAGTGTTATTCAAGAACTCTAGTTTTTGACCAAGATATGTATGACTTAAGGGAAAATGGTTTTAAACTGGTGTTAAAGTAGGCATATTATAGATTAAATTATGGATGGGCCAATTTGGATTGACATTATGCATAGAATACACCATCTGACCTTGAGGCTACATTTAGTTATTAATTACTACAACTTCAGAATAGGCCTGAGTCAATGTGTTTATGACTAGAAGAGATATTTTTAGGAACTTAGAGGTTAAGAATTAATATCATCCTTATAAATATCTAAGGCTAAAGCCTCTTTACGTCTATAAGGGGATAAAATTTTAATAAACATCTTCTAAAACCTAGCATTAAAGGATCTGATGGTTTCATTAACATCTTTTCTAATGGTGATGAACTGTTGATACAAAATGCGTGGACTAATAATTTTGTCAAATTGATCAATGAAGATATTATTAAAATCATTCCATAGATAGTAATTTAATCTTCTATAAGGTTAAGAAACCATTCATAGGTAGCATCTTTAAAATTAAATAGAATAATTTACAGGCTATGTCTTCATGAATTACATTTAGCAATCTTAGAGCAAATTTGAATGACCTAATATGTTCTTTAGTAGTAACAATATTATTTAGGCTAAAAATATATAAATACCTTTCTATATTTTTAGAAATATCATGCACTATACCTATTACATTGATTGAAGAGCCACCTAGCCAAGCCATACCTTGAACACATGAGTATCTTGAGTTGGTGAAGTAGATTGAGAGCCTGAAGATTTTTGCTCACCTCAGTCCTACTTTGGATAATTTTAACTTGAAGATTGAATATCCTATTTGAAATATGATGTGTCAAATAAATATTTATAAATAATAAGGATTAAATTTACACATTAATCTTACTTTGTAAATATGTATTTATAAAGGGAAAAAGGACACTGATCTTTAAATAAATAAGCTCAAAGATATGTTGAATGGTGTAAAGATGGTCATTTTTTGTAACCTTTGACTCAAATAAACTCAAAATTAATAAAGAATTTTCCATTTTTAACCAAAATAAGCCATCCTAATTTCAAATACTTCAGATTTTCAAATCTTAAGCTATCCTTACTAGAACTTATCATATATCTTCAAATAATAACAATGTTTGTCTAAATAAGCACAAAGACCAATCTAAAACTGTGAAAATCATCAACCTTTACACAAATTAGTAAAAAATTACAAAAATATGTAAATACCACATCGATCTTTGACTAAATACACACTAAAACAAAAAATATCCTACAAAATCATAAGATTTGCCCTCTTTCTAGCACTAACAGAGCTCCTCCTATTGATGCTTCTAATTGTCTCACAAGTGCTCTTAGCATTGAAGAACAATTCTCATTTTAGGATCCTTAGGATCCAAGGCATGAGATGTAGTTTGAGATAATTTTGGATGTCTATGGTGGAATACAAGTAGAGTATGAGAACTATCCATGATATTAATTTAATTTGGTGGTTGGGAGCCACCTACATCCTTTTTTTGAATATTTGTGAAATTGATGATCTCCAAACTAATCTAAATGAGTATTAACAATGATATTTAAATTAAAGTGATTCTTGATTTTAAAAAATGAGAAAAAGGAAGGGGAAGGTAGAAATAAAATGTGATTGCAAGCCTTTATCCTAGATATTATGACAAAGTTATAATCAATTTTGAGCAGACATTGACCAATTTATGGTGTAAGATAGTTTGAACACAAATTACACCATGAATCAGGAAAGAATCAAAGGAATTATCATAGTCACAATTAAAAGTCAGTTTTACTTTAAAAGTTTCACTATTGGAACATGAATAACATAAGCACATCCAGATTCAGAGCAAAATAAAATGAATTAAAGTTAAGATCCTTCAGGTAAATTAGCAATAACACAAATTAAAAACCCTACGACAAAAAATACAACTCAAAAACTCAAAAAAAAATTCAAGTCTAAGATATTGACATGGAATTGAGAGATAACATAAGCTTTAACACCCTATTCAGACAATCTTTTCATAATTTTTCAATTGTATTAAATGCTCTAAATATCCCCTTTAAAAAATGGTAACCCCTATCTATTTTTAGATAAAATAGATATTGTACCTTTTATCTTCTCAAAATATTACATGTAAGATAAGGACAACTATCCTACCTACAAAGATTACAATGCAGGTGAAATCTTACGTCAAAATTGACAAATAGCTCTCATATATGCTAATAGTCTAGCATATATATATATATATATATATATATATATATATATATATATATATATATATATATATATATATATATATATATATATATATATATACATATACATACATATATATATATATATATATACATATACATATATATATATATATATATATATATATGAATGAATTTTCCCTTTCAAATTACATTTGTGGTGGGTCCCTTGATGCTGCTTGCACTTCTTGAAAAAAAAGATCATGAAAAAATAGTGAAATGTGGCCAAGAAGCCAACTTTAGGTCTTCATAACTTTTGATGTAAAGTAGAAAGGGAGCTATAATCTGGTTTATATGATCCTATAATTAATGTGAAAAACCCCATTTGATAATTTCTCTTTTAGCTTTAGAGATTATGAGATATTATCACTTTAAAATGCTTACTAGGCTTTGTTTCGACCCAGAAACTAGCAAAAATACTTTGAATATGGCCTTTGCATGCTCATAACTTTTTATGCACTATGTTTCATGGGATAAAACTTAGTGAAACTAGTATTTGTATGAAGGTTAACAAACTCATTTGATTATTTGTCCTAAAGATGTAGTGTATGTGAGATATGGCTTCTTGAAAATGTTTGCCAAGTTCTGTTTGAGCTCTCTGAAAATGGCTATGAAAAAAATAGTGAGAATACAATGTAGGGAAAATTCCTACATCCATAAATTTTTATTCATTATGTCGCATGAGTGTAGACTTGGTCAACATGTTCATGGTACAAAGTTGCAGAAATCCATTTTGTCATTTCTCTAGAAACAACATTTTTTTAGAGATATGAATTCTTAAAAGTGCCCTATAGGCTCAATTTAGACACTAAAAAATTGGATATGTTTGAAAAACAACTAAAATATGTTGGAGGGAAACTTTTCATGCCTGGATATTTTGTCATATCATGTCACGTGAACTCAAACTTAGCTAAAATGTGCTTTATATGAGGGTTAACAAACCCATTTGACCATTTGTCTTGAAGTTATAGCATATGTGAGCTATACAACATCTTTTAAATTCCCACTAAGCTCTATTTACATTCCCATTTGACATTCGTGCGATAGTATTTGATGTCTCAAAGATCGTCAAATTTAAGCTTATGTGATTTTTTCATGAGATTAAATTTGACATTCACTTGACCATCACGTGACGTCTGCACGACCGTCATTGCCATCCTAAAGACTATCAAATTTAAGCTATTATGTATTTTTACATGGGATTAAATTTGACATCTATATGACTATCATCTATTTTTGGCTAACTTTGCAATTTTTTATCTTGAAGTGTAGAACTCACCAAGGCACCAAATTTGTAGAGAATGGACTTGATACCACAAGGAACCAACCTATTAAACATGTTTGTCCCAAGAGCTTTACAAATGGACCAATGAAATGTTGAAATGAGCCTTTTTCATTATTTTACATGACGTTTACATACTTGTCAGAAAATCAATCTAAAACTGTTTGAGAGCCAACTTTCCATGCTTATAACTTTTGAAGTCTTATGTTTCAAGAGCTCAAATTTAGCAAACATGTTCATTGTATGAGGGTTAAAAAACTTATTTGATAATGTTATCTGAAGTTATATCACATAAGAGATATGTTTTCATGAAAATTCCTAGCAGGATCTTTTGGACTCCTTGAAAAATTGGTTAAGTTTAATCAAATTTTTTTGCCCCCTGACCAGAATGTCTAGATGAACATAATGAAGGACCAAATGAAAACCAAGCACTTACATACTTAATCCAGGAACTCTTGACACCCCATAAATTCTCTATAACCTATCAATAGTCTTTTGATCAATATTTATCAATGTTATCTCCATGAAACCTATATTTTCCATTTACAAGGCAAATCATTAGTAAGATTAGGCAAATTAAAGTTCAATAATGGAAAGATAATAAGCCATTTTATCAAAGAGGATGATATTCAAATTATAATAACATTCAAACAAGCCAAATTTTTAGTTTTAAGGTTTAAAACATCTCAAGGGTCCCAATTTTCAAAAAAATGGGGGTATGTTGGCCCCAACAGGGTTTTCCAAATTTAGACTTAAACAAATTGTGAGCAATGACAATGAAAAAATGAATGTCCATCTCTATTGGATTGAAATGATGACTTGTATTTATAATGGTGAGTGATCCTAACCCTTTTCAAAATTTTAGTTGAATCCGTTGATGAACTTCTACGTAGTTAAAAATATGATGGTTTAACCTAAAACTAGGTCGACCAAGGCTAACTTAGCTATGAAGCATTTGTCATAACTTTTAGACTACATTTATCAAGGTTGAATTAGTTTTAAAATTGGTAGGAATCAAGAAATAATACATTTATTTGGGCCAATATATTTATAAATAATGGGTCTTAGTATAGTTAGGGTTTATAAAGAAGGAAAGTGCTTAGGAGATCAAGTATGAGGAAAATGTAGTGAATTTAGGCATGAAAAATGTGGGAGATCGATGGGAAAGTGCTCATGGAAAATTTAGGAGTATAAAGTTGTGATCATGAAAATACAATGAAATTAATAATATGATATATAAGAGGGCAAGTGCCCAAAGTAAAATTGAAGCCAAGGGATAAAATAATGGACACATTTTGTTATTTTGATATATATGTGAAAGTTTTATTGATGCATATGTATGAGTATTTCTATATTGATGTCTCTAATTTTATTTCACTACATATTTACTTTAGAATTTTAGTATTTAAGACTTTAATAGAATTTCCAACTTGATGGGAACAAAAATTTAGAATAATCAATTACTTGTTTATTGCTTGCACTTTTAAGAGTTGGTTCATTATGCACATGTGTTTCACTATTATCACTTTATGATTTATTTAACATAGGAATCCATACTTGTGTAGGTAACTTAGTTGGCACTTTTGAATTTTTTAAAATTTATTCTTTAGAAACCTCTTGTGTTAATGTTTTCTCATTGCTAGTATTGTTATTTTGAGAGTAATCAATGGTGTCATTATCTTGATTATTACCATTAATAAAATCATTTTGAATATTAAATATTGTTTAGAAGATTGTTGATAAATGTGTCGTTTAATATTTGGAGATTTAAAGTAAGATTTTTTTAGTTGATTATCATGTTTTTGAAATGAGATAATTCATTTATTTACAAGTTATTTTAGTTTTTCTTGTAATGCATAGAAATTGTTGTCATGATGTCCACTAATTCCATGATAAACAAAATGGTTTTCCCTTAATTTTTTTCAATAGATGAGGAGGGTGATAATAATTAGAGTGTAATTTGATTATTATTTTTATCAAATAATCTATTTAGAACATCATGTGGGAGATCATTGAAAATAAATTTTAGAGGTTGCACCTTCCTTCATGAAAATTAATTATTATGATTAGTATGTTTATGAATAAAGTATTTACCTTTATGTAAGACTTTGACATTTTTAAAAGTGGATTTAATCATATTTATTAAATTATTAATATCAAGGTGTGCTTATTTAGTAGGGAGTTCCTTAGTATGTGCATTGTTAGAAGATGGTTTATGATTTAACTTTTTTATGTTATTAGGAACATGTATCAACATTAGATAATTGGACATGATTATGTATATACTTGTTATGTAACTTATTATCCCCATATATATTATTTAATACTTAAACAAGACCTAATTTTTATCCTAATGATAAGGCCTCATAACAAAGAGATAAAAATGATTCATAAGTATGAATAGTAGCTTCTCTTTTAAGGGATAAATTAGATATATAGAAAAATATATTGTAATTTCAAATTATTTGGTTTTTAAATTAATTGGTCTACAATAGTCATAAATCTTAAAATTTAATCACAAATGTGTTTGGGTTTATCTTAATGCAAAGAAGTTATTCTTTCATAACTTACCCTAGGTCCCTTATTTTAAATCTATATTGTATAAAAAATGATTCCTCTAGTGATAGATAAGTATTTAAGGATCCACTAGGGAGAAAATGAAACCAAAAAAGTGTACACCCCTCTATAATCTTAGGAAATATTTTTAATAACATGCAACTACCATTTTAACCATTCATGGTTTCTATAAAATATTTAAGATGTAGGTAAGGGTTCCCACTTCCATAAAATTTAGAAAATTGAGGCATTTGGAAATTTTGAGGTCATGGTGCATACAAAATGTTATGCACAATAGAATTAATGTGGATTGCATTACAATAAACCCAAGCATGATATGCTTTACTCTCTAAGGATAATTGATGTACTTGAGTTGGTAAAGAACATAAAACATGCATTAAGGATATGAATTATTGGGAATGCATGTTGAGTCTCTTGAGAGGCTCATTTAAGGGTTGTATTCTATTGTTAATTTTAGCCATGGGAACACTAGTTATAATTAGATAAGAAGGTGGAAGGGAGATATCTTCCTTTGGTTTAAGAGATTCATTGGATATATGAACAATGTGGTCCTTGATTATTGATAACATTAAAAATAGTATCATTTGTAAAAGATTCATCATCATGTGGTAAGGCTATGCTATGATTATGATATTATGACATAAGATAAACATCATGTGAAGACAATAATGAGGTTAAAGTAGAGACAACATCATAATATTTAAAAGGAATGCCATTTATTTCAATGGTAACTTGTGATGTGTTAAGGGAAGAAAAATATAGTTCATCCTCTTGGGTTGATGAAGGAAGAGGGATGTGACATGTAGGATCAATATATACTAATTTTAAATATTGAAGGATGAAATCATTTCTAGTAGTACTTATTTTCACTTCAATAGAATGAGAAAGAGGAAGTGGTTCATGAACCTCATCCTTATTTAGGAATTTTTTATGTGTATTTATTCTATAATAATGATTTCAATAAAGGGAATTAGAAAAGTGGAAAGATAATTAGGTGTGAAAGAGTATGGTTCTTCTTATGGGATGGTCGGTTAAAATTTAAGAGAGAGTAGATATTCATTTTTAGAATGATTTTTATTCTCTAGAGTCTTATTTAAGGAAGACGGTAAAGAATAATCCTTAGTGGAATATAAATGCAAATCTATAGTGGAGATGAAAGGTGAATCCAAGGAGGAATTTAGGTGTAGGAAAAGAAGAATCTAACTATGAGACCAAAAATGAACCAAGAGGGATATCCAAATAAGAATCTAGGGGTGAATCTACAGAGGAAACTAGCAGCAAATCAAAAGATGAAATAAGAGGTGCATTTTTCTCCTCAAGATGAAATTGGATAGCTGGTTATATGTATTATCATTCCCAAGATGCATCAGAATCATATGGTTTATTTAATACTACATCATCAAAATCAAGACCATCATAATCATCCATCTATGATTCTTCCATAAGTTTTTGATTACTACAATTTTCCCATTCATTGTCATAAGTAAAATTCATATCATGAGCAAATAATGATTTATCTAAAGGATGAAAATAATTAACATATGTACATTAACTATATATGATTATAAATGAATTTAAATACAAAAAATACAAAAATTAAAATGCTTATAGATAACAAGTAATCTAGCATGTATATAGGATCTAATGATAATGAATACAATATAACAAAAATCAAGGTCTAATGGGTGATCTAAGAAAGGGTTTGAATGAATGTGTGGGCACTCAAATATACTTCGTTGTTCATTAATTAGTGTCAGCATAATATTGTAGAACACTAACTACAAATATAAAACTATGATTGTATCCTGATAACCTTATTTTTAAAGATATAATGAAATTAACTTCCCTAGGGGATATGCTCCTCTTAGGTTCACCACAAATCAAATGGATAAAAGAGGCTTCCTATGGTATTACAACAAGACCCTACATGTTTTTGATATAAAAAAAGATACATGGAAACTAAAATATGTGTTCAATATTCTATAATGGATATGAGTAATGGGGTATAACCCCTCACACTATGATGTCTATAAAATAGATCACTGTGTAGCCCATAATGATAGTCACTAAGTAGTTTTACAACTACTGGAACACAATTCTAAAAACAAACAAGAAGCAACCAAAAAATAAATAAAAATAAAATAGAAATATTTTTTTGTAAAGAATTAATAATTGTTTATTTTTATGAAATAAATAATTCAACTAAAACCTTAGAGCACATAAAAATCAAGCAAGTATTGTTATTAAAATAAAATTGTGGGTTCATCAAAAGTTTTAAACTAGTTTGAATTGAAATGAATCAAATAAATAGCTATAAAATTTTGAAATTTAAATATAGTGAATATAAATATCTGAGTTTAAATATAGAATTGGAAACAAGTTAAAAATATTAAACTGACATAAGGTATGTAAACCTATCTTGGATTTGATTTATTGATGACTACTCAGGCTAGCTATGATTGGAAACCAATTGAAAAGGACTGTGAAATGTGTCACATATGAAAGTAGGGATTTAAACTATTCTAATAAAAGCTTATTCTAGGAGGAAAGGGCCACACTATAACCATGTATATTGAATATAAATAAATCCTACTTGATAGTGGGATTGATTTTTTGATTTGGGCATGTGTGCCTATCTATGAGGGTTTACTGCATGTTTGTTTATGCCAATTTGATATGCAAAATAAATGTAAAATACAGATCATAGATCCTTCATAATAAAAATAATATATATCAAATTCTAAAAAGGGGGATAAAGTTAGGGGAATAATTGAGATATCCTCAGAAAACCCTCTGAGTGCTACCTACATAGACCAAAAGGGCCTCAGTCTAATGTAGTTATCCCTCTAAGAGTGTGTGTGTATGTGAATATTGACGTTAATATATGAATGAAATTATACATTGATTTAAATTATTTATAATGAGTGATATTGACCTAAAATAAAACAATTTTAGACATGACCTATTACTATTAGAATGCTTCATATTTTGAATTGGAAAGAATAGTGATCTTTTGCTCAATATGTAGTAGAAATGCCAAGTGATTTCTAGACTTATTTCAAGAAGCCTTGTTGTGCTTATAGAGATAAATATTTTGAATAATAATTATATTAAAAAAATTTAAAATTTCAAGAGTGGTAAAATATAATGTTTAAAACTTATAAAGTTATTATTGAGGCAGGGGGAATAAGGCCACAATGTGGCCTTGTCTGACCTAGCTCGGTCCTATCCTAAAAGGACATAGACTATTGGAACTAGATTGACAAGATTCTATAATAAAAATATGGATGTCTAAGTGATGTTATGAGTAGTATCAAGATTATTTTTAGAATAATTAATACTCCTATAAACATTATAAGTTAACAAAATGGTAAATTGGCTAAGAAGGGTAAGGATGTTAGGTTTAAACATTGTCAACCACTTAATGATTTACATTTATGTGTTTACAGAGGTATATGTATTCATATGTGTATAAAAGGAAAAACTTGGTGAAAAATTAAATGGATACATGATACTTATTTATTATTTATTTTCACCAATAATTCAATCATATACTTAATTTTGATATTTTGATAATGGGTAAGGAGGTTCTATTTTTATGTGACTTAGTTTGATTGATAGCCAAATTTAAAATGCCAAATAGATTTGGTTAAATATTTTGTCCATTATCATAAACTTGGTTAATGTTTTATTTCAAATTATTAATCCATATTATGAATATTTTTGTGAGAGTATAAGTTAAATTGAGTAACTTATTTTGTTTTCATTAATCAATAAAGTTAGACCTACATGTTTTCCAAGAATACATAGTGTAGGTTATATTTGGGTAAAATAGATAACATTAAGGGTTTAATGAGAATTTATTACTCGTTTGAAAAATGTTATTTTTTGATGGATTAACACAACATAGTTATTCTCATTTACTTAACAAACATATTATTATGTGCATTTATTGTTGAAAGTTTTTTAGATCATTTGAATAGATGCTACTTAAATTGAGTATGATGACATATTAAAAATAATATTATATTTTGAGTGAATAATATCTCATTTTTTTCATGGTTTTATAGTTAATATTTATTACTCTTGGACTTAATATTTATTAGACTAAATTTATCTTATACTCATGATAATAATGTATTATTTGGAATAAAGATTTGGTTTCTTATGCCAGGATAATTGATTCCAAATAGTAAAATAATAGATCAATTTTGAGATAATGAAAAACTTATAGATAATCATTGTTTTTAAATAATAATTTTTACCTCAATATAAAATGGTTTGATTTGTATAAAATTATAGGTCTATATTCTACATTTGATCTTAATGTGTTTAGTGAATCTTAAGGGATGTTTGATTTTGTCAAGTTGGATTCAAATTATTTGACATTTTTGATATTATTATATAAGTTTGGAAAAAATTATAATATACTTAGATTAAACAAAGGTTTATATATAATAAATGTTTAAATTATAATACAAGATGTTTTCTTTCCTTGGTAGGAGATAAAACTTCAAAAAAATAAAGTAACACGCTACTAGGTAAATTGGAAAAAATTGAAATTATACCATTATCATACCCTTAAGAACAAATAATAAATTATTACATGAACAAAGATAATATAGGATAATTTAGGATTGAATATCCATAATGAAATCCAAAGGGTGAATAATTCCATGATGGAACATATAGGGTATTCTTGATCATAAAAATAGTTGTCTCAGAGTGGCTTATTACTCAAAAACAAGTTCTAGATAGAAATGATGGATTTTATATGCAAATCCTTTATGACTTATTTTATGATAAAATATTATATTTTCTGAAGTATATTGATGAAATATAATTATTTGGTTAAAACTAATTGTGAATTTCAAATATTAAACCAAAACCTTAATCTTCCAATCATCTTGGTATGTATGAGGTTCACATGTCTTCATGTTTTAACTTTGAGACAATAATAGTATAAGGTGATTAAATTTGGAAAATCACATTCACTACTAGAAGTAAAAAGTGAGAAACACTGAATGTAAAATCATTCACAACATAAAAGTTTGAATTTTTTGGTTTGAATCTTTAGGTTTATGAAACTAGATTGTCTACACATTTCCATTTTTCTTACTATCATTATATTAACTTTGTATTTACCATCATAATTCCTTATGGTGAACTTAATGTGAATCCTATCTCACCCTTGGTTAGATTGTCACCATATTTCCATTTCTTTTCATTACTTATCTTCACTTTAGATTCATCATCATAATACATTTTGGTGAACCTAACGTGAATCTAATCCCACATATAAAATATTATATTCACATTTCCATACCTTGATTCTTATGGCTTTCAATTTGACAAGCACCTCTTTTCAAACTTTTGTTTACACATTTCAACTTTTCTACAATTTTACATTGGTATCCCATATTAGGGTATTTTTAGAAAGAATCAACCCATTTATTCCACATTGGTTTATCCTTTATGTCTCCCACCTACACCCTTGAATGAAACTCCTCAAGGTGAAATTTTCCTTAATCTTAATCTTTATCTATCCAATACAAAATCATTGATCCAAATAATCCTCACAGATAAATCCATAGTCTTGAGAACTATAATACACATATGTTTTATATCATTTTTACTCCTTCCACACATATAAATAATAAAATAATCAAAA
Organism: Torreya grandis; assembly: GCA_037957365.1. NCBI lineage: Eukaryota > Viridiplantae > Streptophyta > Pinopsida > Cupressales > Taxaceae > Torreya > Torreya grandis. Next base: position 8,932 of record JARHVA010006628.1, on the reverse strand, counting down.
CACACACATCAGTGGCTGGAACATCACATTATATTTAACCTTTTAAAACCAACACTCAAAATCCTCTACCTACACTAATAACAAGAACACCAAGTATTAACATAATCCAATGTAATATGGTTCAAATTTATTCAACTCCTGAGCTAAAAGATCCCAATAAACTTATCAAATATACTATTTATGCCCCTAAATAAGAATGGGAGGCATAATACTATTAATACATATATTATAACAATTGGGGAAACCAATAATGGTCTTCCTATTAACACAATGTTGGTAATATTATAGCTATTAGTAATCCTCCTACCAATAATACTAATAATGTTAATCAAAATAATCCCATTTATAGCTCCCTATTCTTTACATAAGTGGTTAATAAAATGGCCCATATGCAAGTGACCAGCCAGAACCAATTTCTCAAAATGCAAAACCATATTTTATTAATGGATAATCAAGATCCTCAAGTTGTGATGAATCATCCAAATAAAAATTAAATCCCTCTTCCTCTTAGATATGCTAATGGAAATATTATCCCCCAAACTTTAATCTACAACAAACTAATTTAAAATATTCAAAATGAACCTCTAGATTCCTTCATTGTGTCTATGAATATTTGAAGCATTTATACAACCATCACATATGATAGGACTATTGATCTTGAATTTCATCTCAAAGATTTTTTAAACCTCCATAATTAATGGATTAGAATTGACTCCATTGCAATTACCAATATTCTAGCTAAAACCTTGATTGGAGATGTGTTAAAATGGTACAATAAACTTCGAACTCATTCTATTACACATCTATATAATCAATGCTATAGTTAAGAAATTCAAACATAATGAACTTCCTTAAAACATCCTTATAAACTTCATTAATGCTAAGCAATCACCTAATAAATCTATCCATTATTTCATTAAGCAATAAAAATATTTGGTACATAAAGTAGATAATAATTATTTTACCCTAATTTTTTTTAATAAATAAATGTGTTGTAACTGATATGTGAAAAAAATGAAAGATATTAGAATGCTAAGATGTGAAATATTTAACAATTTTGACTTTATAAATTGACAAATATAGAAAAATGTTATTTTTGGAAAATAATAAGAATAAATTTACTTAGCTCAAAGAGAATTTTATTAACTATTTTAGATATCTGATAGTGAAAATCAAAAAAATATGTCAATATGCATGCTCAATATTAGGAATATGATCTGTAACTACTCTTAGACATGACTATTATTTCAATATTACAACACAAAATTTTCCTAGTTGATTGTGGCTAATAATTGATAGGAAAAAGACAAAAAATAAAAAATCTAATAGTCATAGATCATAATCAAAATATTAAAATATTCTCAGATAATATCATTGTAGGTGGACAACAATGCAAGCCACTCGAGTATATTGACTACAAACTCATCTACATTGACTGTGAAGAAAATATGACTATTGTTCCTTTAACACTTGTGTCTACTGAGTAGGTTAGGATATTATGATGCAGATTATGTCATACAAAAAAATTTATTTTATTTATTTTGTCTTTTAAACCCTAATGGCACTTTGAAATCTTGAAATCTGAAAAAGAGAGGAGTTTAATGGGTTATGTTGACCTCAATCACCCCCTTGATGATTAACCGCTACCTACATATTCAATACTCTAAAAATGGAAATCAACACCACATAGTTCTCCCACCTAGAGTGATCTTAAAATTATGTTCCTTGACTATGTGTATGCATCTATAAAAATGTATTTGATACTTATTAATGATATCTCTTAACTATATTTGATATGGTTTAGACATGTCTCATGGTTTCTCCTTGTGAGTTACCATAAATTTGGAAAGAATAGTAGATTTGATCAATGTGCAATAACATGTAATCTACGAACCCAATGATAGCAAGTGAGAGTAATAAATGACCTTTTCTATGTGTTTATAGGCAAACATTTTGATAATTTCCTTGATCTAACCTTATGAAATATGTGGGAAGATACAAAACACTATTTCAAAATTTGGAAACTATCCATTATTTATTGTTGTACGTGTCCACTCTAGGTGGATAAGATTGCAACAATGTTCTTATTGACCTAACATGGACCTATCTTGAAAAGTCTAGGGACAAGTGTCCTTAATTGGAGAAATTATATAGTATGAAGTAGTTTAAACATATAAATTGGAAAATTATATGCAAAAACTATAGATAACAAAGGGTCAAGCTGACATATAGACAAGTGGCTTAGATGAATGGAAAATAATATTATGTTTTTGGGTGCAAGTCATGTGGTTTGACATGTATCAAGAATTAGCATTGTCAAGTAATTGTGACCAAATTTATGTTGTTGTATCCCCTTCCCTTTATTATAATAATAAAATTGATAAAGTAAAGGATAAATAATGGAACTTGAGTGATCATAACAACTTTATCTTTGAGAGAATACTCTAATTGTGCAATGCACTCCAAATTTATACAACCCTACAATAATACATGAATTAGTCATTTTTCCACATTTGAAATTTAAAAAAAATAAATTTTGAAAATTGAAATATCGAAACAAGTGCAATGAAGGAATAGACTTGTATGTAGGTAAAATCAAATTTCCCTATAACCTATGACTAATTATGGATAACTATGCCCCCTTATTAGAACACCTAGAGAATTTAAACTAATGGCTAATTGAGATGATCAAGTCTAAATTTTTAATAACTAATTAATCCCTCGAGTTGGAAATATGCATATTACAACTCTCATGAATGGGTAATAGTATCCAATGTACTACTCTAAAAAGGTGAAACCATGATGGGTCCATTATAAGTGATTCCAAGGTCATTGAGTTTCATTAGACACAAACGTACACAACCCATAATAAAAGATTAAACCACATAATAGGTTCAATAGAAGTAATTCCAAGGGTGTTGAGTGTTAATAGAATTGAATATACAATACCATAACATATCAAAGCACACCCTTACATAAAAATATAGATTCTATTTTCATGATCAAAAGGGAATGAATAATATTCATGACCTTATCATGAATGCATTTCCAATAGATTTGAATGTAAATGAACATATTTGAATTTGTAACTTTGAAAATGTGTGCCTAAATAAGTATCATGCCTTTAAAATTATATCTTTTAACTTTGAAATTGTGTTCATGAATAAGTATCATTCCTTTGAAAATATTATTTTCAACTTTGAAAATATGTAGGAAGAAGAATCATACCCCATGAATATGTGTCAAGTGATATAGAATGCCATGCCTCTATATGCTCAATTGTAACTCTATTTTCAACATGTAACTTTGATATTGTAACTATTTTGCATATGCCCATACATATGCATTCAAGTGTGTATGATTATTTACTTTGAGTATTTGAAAAGTGAGTGCATACACATGCCACATGCCCCCATAATCTGTCTCAATGTGTCAATATATGTCATGTGTTTAATTTATGACTTAAATTAAAATTTTGAAAACTTATACTTTGTTATAGAATATAATCTTTGAATTACTTTTAACTTTTAAAAACCTATATTTTGTATCTTTGAACCTTGTACTCTATCCCAAATCTGATTTTTATCTATTCATGAAGGCTTTTATATCTAATATAAATCCACTATGATGCCCCCTTTTCAGATGAAGAATGTATCCTACAATTAACTCATCTCAAAAGAAGAGTTAAATGTATCATGCAATAAAGATATAATCATGTACTAATCATGTCAACATGTAAAGAGTATGTCATCATAATAATGTAATTATAATTGGAACATGTATGTAAAATATTGAATGTGAGACATACATGTGTCATTTCTATATATATTTATGAATGAAAAATGTAGTAAAGCAACTATTTATAAATTAGACTACATAATAAAAATGCATGATATATATCATGCCACCACTATTCAAACTTAAAAATCACAACATATAATGTCACACAATAAGGCCAAGGGCTGCATAAAATTGACATGAATATGTAACAAAAAAAAATACCAATGGCTAAACACTAAATAAATTAATAATGTTGTAAACAAGGGACATGTTTAAATGTTTCACAAAACATAGGGCCAAGGGCCATAATCAAATAACACATTCAAATGTCACACATACCAAGGAAAAATCTCATAGAGATGTTCAATGTTTTTTTTCATACAAGGGTCAAGGGCCACACACTATAATAAAGTAATGTCTTTTCTACCATGCAAGAAATAAAACACCAAAGGAACATATAACAATAAAAAAATAGTCTATTATATTCATATGTACAAATGTTATATCATAGTAAATTAGAATATTCATATAACACAATGTAAGATATGAGTAATTAACAAGATAATTTTAGGATATGTTGCTTGACATGGTATAAAGGTCATGTAAATATATAACCTATATAATTAGATGCCCCAAGTGTATGCATGGCCATTAGATAGAATGTAATCCAACATCTAATAATCCATGTGGATATTTATATCATAATTTATACTCATATACCTTGTAAAATGCATGTGTGTTTGAAAAATAATGTGCTATCTAATAAAATATGTAATAAATAACATATGAAAATAAGTAAACTGATAATTTAGGTCATGGTTAGATCCCAATGTTTTATTTTTAAAAATATTTTGAATGTTTTTTATTTTTGAAATATTTGATTTTTTTTTAAATTTTTCACATATTATTATTATTATTATTATTATTATTATTATTATTATTATTATTATTATTATTATTATTATTATTATTATTATTATTATTATTATTATTATTATTAGGAAAAGAACTAGCCTATGAACCCATAAATGGGAGGACAATAGTGTATTCTTGGATCATGGATATTGAAAATGCTACATGTAGATAAATCTAAATCTAAAAAGGCATCAACGCTATAATTTAATTGTCTTTATCAATGCTCATATAATTTTTTGTGGGATGTATAACTCAATAAGGTGTAGGACTTATTAGGTTTTGTTGTATAGTAGGAGAAGTCCTCATTTCTTGTATTCTTTATGGAATCGGGTGAATTATCCAAGCAATTATATTAGGATGCGCTATAGAATATTTATATTTATTTACATTTTGAGTCACTTTCTAATTATAAACTTACTTTTCAAAGAGGGTGTAATAACTTCCTGTATGCTGAATACATAGAAAGGTTTTGTATAGGTGCAAAAACATATTCTACACTATGTTCTTGAAGAGGTACCACAACTATGTATTTATTGTGCTCTTGAATAGGTGTCATAGATGTTTTTTTACTATGATATTGAACATGTGACATAACTATATTTTTATCATGATATTGAATAGTTACCAAAACCAATTATAGTGGTGGTTAGGGAGGAGAATTTCCCACTATTTTTAGAGGGTAATCATATTGAATGCCTTAAAATTTGAATACTTGATTACAATGTATGTATTTTAGGCATATAATTATGATTGATGGTATTCCATGGAGATTTTATATCCAAGGTCATCCTAATAGCATATTGAAAACCCTTATGCTTGGTAAAACTAGAAATATAATATACACTATTGCTAAACCAACTTGAAGAGGTAGTATTACATGCCTGAGAGTGTTCTATGTATGCCCATGAAATGTTTTTACTATTCTTGATGTAACTTATTAATATTGCTCTGTGTATCCAAGAATATGAAGGAGTGTCATTGTATATGCATTTTCACTTCACCCATTGTGAATCATGACATAGTGTATAGGTTTTTTATTGATGTAAGCTAGAATAAATAGTACATGTCTATCTAAATCATCATCAATTATAATGTCATCAAATATTATCATATGATGTGTTGATGTAACTATAAATAAACCAATAATTATATATATTAGATGCAAAAATGTATTATAAGGAGGATGTGTATCTCACACATGATGTACCTCTTAATTATTTGTATTTTATGATGAAAAAATATTTAAAAATGGATTACTAAATATTTTTAACTCTGCGTTGTCATTTTTCTATGGTCTAGTCCCCTTTGTGGGTATGCTTAGCTCAATAGTATTATCATTGATAATATTTTGTATTTTATGCCTTAACATGAAACACTTATTTTTAAAATTCCTAATACATATAAGGTAGTCAAAATATGCATTACTATCAAATCCATTATGTTGAGTCTTGGTCATATTAACCTCTATAGGTGGAGGGAGAGATATGATATTGTGGTCAAGTAATTTTTGTAATAAGACATGAGGAGGTTGTGGTAACCTTGATAAATTTGTTCCTTGCTGGAGCTATCAATTTAATATTAATTGTTGGTTGTAAGATTTCATTGATTGTTACTTTTTCTTTGTTCTTACTTTTGTTATATTTGACCTTGTAGTTTGGTTTACTTTGAAACTTGATATTTGAAGTAGATGGAGCATTTATTTCATATTTTATCTTATTTAAAGCTATGATCTTGAATGACATAACTCACCAAAATATTTAAATTTGTAGAACATGATAGTTTCATGGATTGGTGCTATAAAGCTTTGTGTGAATATATTTAATAATTTATTATCTACCATCAAATTTTTCATCTTAGTTAGCATAATTTTATATTGAATAACATATTCATTGATTGGTTTATTTGATTCTTGCTTAAGTTTGAATTTTTTTCATAACATATATTCTACTAACATTAATATATAAGTGTGATATAAATTGATATACAAAAGTTTTTAATGTTATAATTATTGAGGTGGAATATTTTATAACCATCATAGGTCATAATATTTTAGGCTTCTTGAAAAGAGCTTGGTTGGTAATTTATCATTATAAGCATAATCCAAACATGTGCATATAATGAGTGAATATGTTCTAGATTAAATTTACCTTCATATAAGGTAGCTTAGGAGATAAAAATCCTATAATAATGGACAATAAGTTATCTTGGGTGATAAAGGATTACGAAACAATGTATGGGAGTCTAGTAAATGATGAGCTCTAGAGGTACCATGCTCTAACTACAATACTTTGGCATGTAAGTTTGAAACATTTTTCTCAAGAGAGTATGTGTTAGGGGAGGTTGGTTTTGGATCATGCATAGTAGTCAAAGGAGGTTTGTATGATGCCATTGTAGAGATAGTAATATTAATTTATTAGAATCCTTGTGATACCCCCACATCTAGAGGTGATGTCACATATGTAACTAGAGGTATAGATATAAGAATAGAAAAAATATTAGGAATCATGACATTTGAAGTAAAATTAGAATCTTGAGTTGTTTCATTTATTCATATTTTATAATTGATAACAATTCATCAATATTATGTGGGTTAAAATTAAGATTTTCAATAAATTCCTTGTCATTAACTATATCCACTTCCTCTGTATTAAAATTATCAATTTCAATGGTCATGATAGGTCTATCAATAGGGTATATAGTATGCCTTATAACATCCTGTATGTATAACTATTCTTGTTCCCAAGTCATAATTTATTTTAAAAATATTTTCCTTAATAGTGTGTGTATATTAGGAATATTGTTATAACAATGTGAGTTGAGGATGGTTTGAGATTGCTCATTATGTAATTTAGCATTTTTTTAATGATATTTGGATTTGATTAATACACATATATAATTAATAAAAATAACAACATGAAAATTAACATGGAATTTAATAGTTAAATTTAAAGGATGTAATCAAAATTCATTCCTTATTACCATGATTTTGATCTAAAACTTTGATTTTTTCAAGATACAGGGTGTAACTAGTCAAGATGTGTTTACTTTGTGGGTTCTCAAATATATTGATCCTATTCATAAAATATTGAACATGGTGAAAAAGGCACTAAATAAAAATTATTTTACCGTCTCATAACTACACTATCCCATCTCTAGGGTACATTGAGAGTAACTTCACGGGGCTAACCGCTTACTAGTGTACTACAAGAAAAAATGGTTGAAGGATTATTATGGTTGAAAAACAAAACCTATGTGTTTATAATATACCATGAATCATGTGGAAACTAAAATCCATTAATAGTGATATCTAATATCTTGATTATGAGGATAGTACCTCTCACACCATGGCTCAAGTAAAATCAAATATCTCTTTGCCCAGAATAACAACTCCTACAAGTTTTTAAAATGTTATAACATAATTTATAGAAAAATAAGAAAATTCTTTTTCCAAAATAATATGAAATTAAAATTTGAAAATCAAATCGAAAATAAATATTTTTATGCCCTAGGACAAAAATGGAAAAAAATGAGAAAAACATTGCATGAAAATGTTAAGATTCACTAATGTGTTTTACCATATTTTTGAAAAAATATTAAATGTGTTATAACTAATAGGTGTAAAATTGGAAAGATATTAAAATGATAATATCTAAAATGTTTAACAATTTTGATTTTGGAAATTACAAAATATGGAAAACTACTAATTTTTTAAAACACTAAAAAAAATTGTATTTAGCTCAACTCTAGATTTTTGTTGACTATTTGAGTTATTTGAAAGTGGAAACATACAAAAGATGTGATTATGCATGATCAAGATCAAAAATAGAATTTACAACTACTCTTGGACAAGATTGTTATTTCTAGACTATAGAGTAGGTCACTCAAGTTCATTAACCATAGAATTTTCCTAGTTGGCTCTAGTTGATAACTGATATGAAAAGTATAGAAAAGGAAAAACCATGATTGTGACATATTAGAATTATAATATTAGAATATTCTTAGATAATAACATCAACTAATTTAGTTTATTGATAAGGACTTGTCTATATTAACTGTGATGAAAATATGACTATTTGTATTTCTATGTCGATGTCTCTTGAGTAGGTTGGGAAATTTTGATTCATACTATGTTGTACATAATTCATTGTTTTCCTTATTTTTTATTTGAAACCCTAATGACACCTTGAAATATTGAAAAATAAAAAATGGGAGTATAATGGGTTGATCTGACTTCAAT
>JARHVA010006627.1:785000-867459 GCA_037957365.1 Torreya grandis | reverse complement strand
ACACACACACACACAAACTCTATAAGAGTTAGCCATTTTGGCATTGTATTGGATGCTCCACCTGAGTATGGTGAAGCCTTGATCATTTTTATACCTTTTGATCATTAAAATTTACTAATTTTTACCTCTTTATGACTATTCATATGTGTGTTTCACTTTAATTAAGAATCTTGTTTAGTGAAGACTATGGATTCATTGCATGTGGTTTCATTCTTTCAGCTTGTTTGCAATTGGAAAAATTCTTATTACAAGGCATGTGAAGTATATTAGGGGATTTGAAATGTTGAATGAGTTAGTATTTTTAGTAGTTCCATTAAAAACCTCTTATTTATTCCTCCTATCTTTTCACATTTATCCATAACCTCAAAATGTAGCATTGATGTGAGGAGATGAATATTGAATGAGTGTATTTTTATTTTGTTTTTTGGTTTTAAGTGTAGAATCCAATTGTTTGGAAGTAATAAAATTTATTTGGCTGTATCACTTCCTTAGTTTATATTTTATTTCAATTATCTCTCTCCTTTTTCACTCCCCAAATTTAGTAGTAGGTTTAATCTTAAGTGGTACATCAAGAGAGCTACCCCTATATAGAGACTTACCTCATACCTTAGCTTGACCACAATCCTAGAGGTCATTGAATTGTGCCACTTGCATGAGAAGAGATTTTAATTTCATAAATGGGTGAAAATCCAAGTGATGATAGCTTGGTATTAGCAAAGGTGTTTAATTTGACCAAATCTTTATAAATATTTCCAAATGTTTTAGGATGAAGGGTAGGATCAATTGATCCATTATAATAAATCATAGGGGTGATACATCCTATATCAATATTAAAAATTTGAGTGGTAAGATGCTCATTTTAAATATGTTTAATGGTTTTGTTGACCAATGGAAGTTGATGAATGATATTGTTTTGGGAAACTAAAGAGGAGGGGGAACATTTTGGTTTTGCATGCCCCAAGTCATTTGTTGAGGATGAGTTTGAAGATAAAAATGTGATTTTTCATTCTTGTCCTTTGATTTATGTTATGATCTTGAAATTTATTCATTTGATTGAGTGTTTGTAAGAAAATTTGATGGGCTTGACCAACATTGTTAACATTAGTTGAAGAATTATAATTGGTATGAATGGCTTGGGTTCCACTATTGGTGTTGATACAAGATTGAGAAAAACCATGATAATGATAGGCACTAGTGGAAAAATTTGATTGTGAAGCAACAAATGGACTAGTGATTGGATGAGAAGAGGAAGCACTAGAAGCATGATTACTTTGGGTATCAAATTATGTACTATTATGAGGATTAAGGATAGTAGGTCTCATAAGAGGACCACTAGACGTAGAACCTACCATATTAGTGGAGACTAGACATGGAGGTAGAATAAGTTAGAAAAGAAGAGGTCATGTCATGATAAGGGGTCATAATCGAGGGAAGAGGCTAAGAATCAAAGAAAGTGGTGCCTCTAAATCCATTTGTGAATGTGGGATTAGGTGAATGAGGATCTTTGGATTGAACACTAATCATGATATGGTAAATGGTATAGGGATATTTTCCTTGATGTTGAGGAATTTAAGAGATACATAAATGAATTTTGGGGGTATACTATAATTTAGGTTGGTTTTCTAGGAAAAATAGAGAATTATGTTGTAAATAGGTATTAGGATGGGTTGCATAGTTCATTATGAGAGTAATTATGTTAACATTACTCTCATCTAGGAAATTATCCTTACTCTCTATATGGGAGGCCCTATGAGGATTGGTAAAAATAATCATGTTTATTGAATTTAACTTAGTGTTATATTCAAATTAAAAATTCATGATGAAGGAAAAGGATTAGAATTAGGTAAGAGAAATGAAAAATCAAGGATATAAGAAGTGGAAAAAATAGTATAGGGTCAACTATGTTGACCTAAAACAAAATATAGGGTCTACAAATCATATAGGGCCAACCCATTCGATCCACTATAATAGACAGAGGCTGAAAACATGTATAGGGTCAACTAGGTCAATTGAGTTCATCAGATAGGGAAAATTAGAAAGCTTAAAACATACTGTCTTGACTGAAATAATTATGTAATAAGAATAATTTTGTAAGTACTTTTAAAAATAATAATTAAGGGAAACAAAAAATCAATTGGATCAATGAGGTTGATCCAATTGAGGTACACAACACATCCTTGAACCAATGCTAGCTAATGCAAGTTTTTACAGTATAAAAAACAATTAAGCAAAGAGAAAGAAATCAACTTGGAAAGTAAAAGCTAACTATTTTCTCAACCTAAGTGTTTGTTAAATTATTATAATATTATTTTAAATATGATGGGAAGTTGGTTGTAAGCAAGGAACTAAAAAGCAATCTAAGGATAGTTTCAAGATGTTTGGTCTAAAATGGATCTATATTGGCAATGGTACATGCTTGGTATTGGGGTCTACCCCTCACTTCACACATCACAATGATAAGGGTGTTGAGTTATTGTATATAATATACCATTAACCACATATTTATACTTAGCCATAAAACCAAGCAGGCTTCCCCCCTGGTGTTGAAATCCAAGTAGGCTGGACTTGGGTAGGCAATTGTTAAAGTGCTTGTTATATTTTGTGATCTGGTTATATGTGCATAAAATAGTAAATAGTGAAACTAAATGGTAAATTGAAAACCACCTAAGCATGTAAATGATAAGAAATGAAAGTGTGAGATAATTACTAGCATATAAGGGTTAATTCCAACTTTGAAACATGGTACAGTGTCGATATAGTTGATAGTGTATGCACAAAATACAAAGTAGGGTCGATAGTATCACCTCTACAATGCATAAGCAAGGTCTGAAAGAGAACAATGTTGATAGATTTGATCCAGTTATCTAGAAAACAAAAAATATAAAACTAGGTTGATAAGGTCAATCTAGTTGAATATACAAGGTCAATTTTAAAGAATACTAACTATGAAATGAAAAGAATATAATGAAAGAGAAAAAGCATAAAAAGGAACCTTAGTGATTTTGAAGATGTTGAGAAGTTATATTATTGTCAAATAACCTTGACAAATGCTTAAAAATTTTGGTACAGGGTCAATTGGATTGATCTAAATTTATATAAGCCTATTTATGAGTCCCTAAAATGTATAGGGTCAATTGTGTCAACCTAGTATGCTAAAAATGATGTATAAAAATGTATAGGGTTAGTTGAGTCAACCTAGTAGTCTAAACTGGATGTCTAAAAATCTATAAAACTATATTGGGTTGACTAACATGATCCAGTAGCTTGTACCTAAAAACCTACACATCGAAATTAGAACTAGGTCAATGAAATTGACCCAATATGGTAGATATATGATAAAATAATGAAATAAGTGAATGAATATTGTAAGTTTTATATTCATTTTGGGTTCACTAGAATATATGTAATCATAAATGCATCATGTCTATAAATTAATCCTATCTCAAAGAAGATAGAGCATACCTACACTTACAATTGGGAATACATTCATTAAGCAGGAACATGACCAATATGGGGATCCACTAGACTCAATTAAGGGATCACTTATCACAATACACAATGCTAAGGAGGGTTCTAAAGCCTTTGATATAACATAATCACACAATAACCCTAAGGGAGTCCTAAGTTTTGATATTTCACATATGCTAATTAAAAGAAAGTAAATCTAATCTAGTGCTCAGCAAATCTTGTGGCACAAAGTGGGGGTTAGAAACAAAATAAAAACTAAACATGAATTTATGAAATATACTCATGTTATTGTATATAAAATTCTAATACATGAAAGACAAGCACAATTACATTATCTATCTACTCTTACAAGGCAGATATAAAGTTAGGAATACTTACTTTAAAGATGAACTCATTGAGCCTCAATCTCTCCCTTAGCCAAGGTTCTTCGTAATAAATTATTGTGGTATGTAAGTGTAAGAAATAAAATTCAGCTCCATGCTACACAACCTATCTATGCATCCAAAATACTTATACACAAGACAAAATCCACATCTCCAAAGAAAGTATGGAACCCTAAGCTTTACTTCTCAAGTATAATGGTCAATAAGTAGATGTTCATCCACACTTACTTCTTATTCACTTATTTCTTATCAAATGGTGGGAAATGAAACTATATATATAGGTAGATATTTCCTTAAAACCTTTTGAAAATATTAGCTGATAGGGTTGACCTAGTTAACCCTGTACAATTCCAGATAATAATTCACTAGGTCCCAAGCTAGGTCAACCAAAGGTAAAAATAGATCCTAAGTGAAAATAACCCAAAACTATATAGGGTCAACCCAATTAACCATATATAAATGACTAACAAAATGGAATTTAGGTAATAAAAAATATGATAAAATGTGTCAAAAGTCTATAATGGGTTCTATTGAGAAGAGAAAGCTTAAGGTAAATGGTTTTAGGAGACAAGTGTGTAGATAACATGTGGTAAAAGGGACAAAAATCCTATGAATCACCAATGGTTTTCCCACCCCTTTCCTAGTGCACCCCTTAAATCATTCACTTAGAGATATTGAGACTTGATGGGTTCTTTAAAGATAAAATGTATCAGTAAGTGTTCAAAGTTTGAAAATATTATGTGTATACACATACTATTGATGCAGGATAAGTAGTCTGAATTTCCATGTCACCATACAATCTCTTGAGAGAAGAAGGTGTAAAAACCCTACTTATTCATGCACTTTTATTTTTGGATTAACACTTAAAATTATCTCAAGATAATGTATATAGATATAATTAAAAAATACTATGCATACTTGTCAGTTTTAGGATCTAAGATGTTACATTTAGGTGTTTATGTCTTTTTTATCCTTTATTGCATGGTTTTTGAGTCTAATCTATTTGTTTGTTTATACCACATCAAAGCAAGTTTTTTTATACATCACTCCATTATTTGAGGAGGTGTTATGCCATCCATTTGATACCATACTTTTGCCTTAGTTTTTTGACAAATCTTTGTGTGTGTGTCACTTTATTGGATAGGGTAACATTAGGCTTCACAATCCATTTTAAGTTTTATGCCTTGGAGTTTTGAAACCAACTATTAGTCACATCTTTAGAGAATTACAATGCTCAAATAATTTCATAGACATTTTTTCTTTGTGCCAAAATCCAATTTTCAAAACCAATCTACGTGTGCTTTTTAAATCTTTATCTAGTGCCATTATGCCATTCAAATTCATCTAGCTTGTTGTTTAATTTAAAAAAAAACTTAGTTTCCTAGGTTAAGTTTTTTTAAATAACCTTGCAAGTTCAAATTCAAACATTGATTGATTTATATTTATGCCTTGTGTAATTTGGTCCTAGACATCAATCTTTCTCTTTTGGGTTATGTAACTTAGGTTAATTCTTTACCCAATTTGAAAATTATTTTTTGTGCCTAGATTTGAGATAAATATCCTATCTTATTTATGCCTTTTATTTAATGCCTTATAAAAATTGATCAAGTTCATGTCTAAAGTCAAATGCCTAGTCTATGTCAAAGTGTTTCAAATTTGTTTAAAGTCTAGATTTTGTGTTTATTTTGCCAAAAGTCATAGTACATGCCTATTTTGAGCCAATATTTTGTGTCATATTTGGCCAATTGAAATAGAAACTTTTATTTTCTTAGATTATACTTGATTAGAACACTTTTTACTTAGATTTTGGCATGTCAGTTTTTATACAGCCACTTGACCTTTTATGTAATATATTCAATGTTAAACATTTAACATTATATTTTTTTAGACCAATTTTTATCATAAAACTTTTTTTGAGATATAGATCCATCCTATGACCAAGTTAGATGAATTTCAAACCGTTTGTCCTCTAGACATTATTTTTTAAGAGTTTATAGAACTATCAATCATTTTTATGAAACATTTACCATTGATTTGAATGTCTTAATATACTCGTAGTGGAGTCATGGATAACCTGGTATGTGGTAATGTTGTCACACAAGATGAATTTGTTTAAGACCCTATGGTGATGATGTAATTTGTGAGATATAGCCTTATCCTTATTACAACACTAGAAGCAAATCCATGATCCTTTAGCTCAATATTTGGTCAATGCACTTCCATACTAAGAGTAGGAATAAGAGAAAAAAAATTAGTACTTAGCTAATGTACCATCAGTTGTAGATAAATTTCAACAATAATTGTACTACATTATGATGCCATTGGCTTAAGAACCTTATTTGTTTGATCATCAATTGCTTAAAAAAAAGGATGATTTTTTAATTAGATCCATGGAGGTAGGGGCTAAGTTTTTGGCAAACTTTCCACATAAAAACTTGTTAAGTCTAGTAAGAGTGCCTTACAACATGCCTTATAATCAAAACATTGAACATGCCTCTTCTATAAATCTTATATCTCTAATACCGATGACATATCAAGATCCACTTATGGTTTTTATAGTAAAAGGCCTCATGGAGGACCACTTCATATAGTTTATTATAGCATACCAAACCTATTTAAATTTATCATGCAATTTTAATAACATGACCATGACAAATGTTCCACTTATCGAGCTATCTCTTTCAACAAGGGTCTTAATTGAATTGATAGGCCAATAAAATTAGGGTATATACCCATTTGTGTAAATCTCTTAATTTGGATACATTTTCAATACCCCAATTATTAAATAATTTTCTTATGCTTCTACATATATGAATGACCCAAACATAGTGGATAATACGTTAGTGTCATCTACTCCAGACCAAAGTGGTGTAACTAAACAAATAAATAGTCCAAATAAAATGTGCCTATATTTAACACCAAATTAGTTTAAAAATGCATATGGTAGGAACTTCTACCTCCCAACCATTACAATCTACCTCTAATCATCAATTAGTTACTTCATCAAGCATTCAACCTTAAGGATTAAGTAGTTAAGACCAAACTAGTGTCATGCCTCAACAAAATGTGATGAATGTTACTCCACAATAACATGTGATAACTAAAATTCCACAACAATAGGTGAAATATAACATACCAATATAATAGAGGCAAAAAATTCCACCAGCTTAATATGGAAAACCAATGTTCCACCTCACTAGGTAGTGACAAACATCCCTCTTTAGTCATAGACCAACATACCATTATAATAACAAATGATTTACAATCAATAGAATATGAATATTGGTCAGTGAAAAATTTCAAACACTCTATAAATGTCTACTCCATAACAAGTGTTCATACAACCAAGATGTTCTACCATTCCACAAGTGTCAATCAAGCAATAATTGCCTTTTGTTCCCAACACGCCACATATCCAATGAGAGGGATTTGTTTCATAATAAGTTTCATTTATTAATCTAAGATTGACTAGTTGGCAACAAGTACCTACTCAACCTTAGTAGGCACAATACCTCACTTAAAGACATATCCTTTTATCTCAGCCATAATTTCCCCAAAATTAGGCCTACATACCAAATCCCAACAATAATATCACATTTTAATGCATTAAATTCCAACAATCACATACTAATAGATATATGAATATTCTTGGTCAACTCCATAACCAAACCAACATTCCATAGAAAACTATACCTCCATTATACCCTAGTCAAATTAGTCCATTTTTAATTGTCTAACCTTCACCTCAAGCCAATGTTCTATCAAATTTCCTAGCACAAGCATTATAATAAATGAAGGATGCAAATATCACATCCAAGATAGGAAATAGATGAAGAATTTTAAGTTGGATGATGTGTGTTCCTACCCATTTAACATGGAATATTTACAAATACCATTTCCTCTAGGGTATAAACCACTAAAGTTCAACAAATACAAGGGTAAGGGAGACCTCAAGGCCCATTTAACCAAATTCTTTATTGATTTCTAACAAGTGGCTTATAATGACATATACCTCCTACTATTATTTTCTAGGAGTCTAGTATGACAAGCCTTGGAGTGGTTCTTGAAATTTTTGAAGAACTCGATATCTTATTTTTATGACCTTTCAGACAAGTTTGTACAACCCTTCTCCTATAATCTCAAACATGAGATTTCATTGCTCTATTTGACTCAAGCCAAATAGAAATCTGATGAAATATTTTTGAGGTATCTTTAGTGATGGTGAGCACTTGATATCTAATTAACTCAAGTTTACTAAATAAGCAATTAACCATCATGTTTAACAAAAAATAACATAGAGAGATATCTTACATTTTAGAGTTATAATGTGCACACACTTTTAAGGAAATTATTGACAAATTTTTTCTCATCAAAAAGGACCTTATTAAAAAAGTTATCATCAAGTTAACCTCATCTAATCAGAACCAAATCAAAACCAAAATAATGGTGAAAACTAGAACCAAGTCCAAGCCAAGCATCATAACCAGCCTAGGCTAGAAATTATGAGAAATCCAAGCCAATAAATCATAACAAGAATGTTTTTGGAAATGGAATAACTGAGTTGCAACATGTCCAAATATTATGAACACCACATATTGAACCTATGTCACATATGTAACTTACTCCTAACTAGAAACCTCTTCAGCAAGCATAACCTTCGTATTAACCTAGACTAGTGCAATAAATGCAAACACCTTTATCTCTGCAAACCCATCCTCCTCTAAGGAGAACTATGCCTACTCATCACATCCTTAGTGACCTTGGAGAACCAATTGAAGATATCTTTCATAATTTATCTAACACTAATATATTAAAGTACTATCCTGAGGGAATTTCTTATTTGGATTGGTATAGATAAATTGAGCTTTGTGAATACCATTAGGTTAATGGACATAATCTATGTTTTTGTGTGAAAATAACACATATTTTTTAGGATATGCTGGAAAATTAGGAGATAACATTTAAAAATGGAGCTTTTACATCCAATTAAATTCTAGGTATTTATCAAAACCCTTTTCCACAAAATAACAAATAATAATCATAGTACCAAAGACTGGAATAATATCAATAATAGTATCAACAATTAAGACAAAAAACAAAAATATAAATAGTAGAACCAATGTCAACTAAATGGATAAAACCAAGGCCAAAATGATGCCAATAATCAACAAACTTACCATGTAGTTTCACATGACTAAAACAAGGTTGTAGGCCATATTGTGGGAGGTCATATTTCCACCATCTTCATCAATCTAAGACCAAGTATTAACTAAAAAAAATCATTTATAATTAATTCCAACCAACCAACTTATGTCAGTGATCCTTCATTGACTTAAGACTGGATACAGGCATACCAACAAGTAGGGGTTACTAATTTTGGAACTTATACCAATAACTCATTATTGACTCGTGACCATGTACAAGTGCACTAGCAATGAGGAGACTTATCCTATCTAGCCCCCTCTACCATTATTTTCTAGTAATAATGGTCTTATATCTAATCCCAAGTGTGCAATCATAACTTGTCATTCAAATATTACCATCTCAGGCCCAAAACCATCTTTCACAATACCTATCCAATCCTCTATTCTAGTTAGGATAAACCATTTCCTACTATGAAACACAAGATGTTTGATATTGTGAAAGAATTATAGAAAATGTCCATAAATATTTCCATTTTGGATTTGTTGCATATGTTTACAATCCATAAGAATATATTGATAGAGTTCTTTGGTCAATCCCAAGTTCCTAATGACATATCCCTAGACAAATTCTAAGATTTAGTTAGGCATCTAGCCCTAGGCCATCAATTAACCTTCAACCAAGGTGATATGTCATCCCTTGTCCCTCTGCATAACAATCCATTGTATATTAAAGTTATCATAATGCAACACAAAGTTAAATTTACCCTCATAAACAATGCATTAGGTATAAATATTGTGTTTTAAAATCTCATCAAGCTTCTCAAGTATACAATAATTGATCTCTAACCATAAATGATCACCATCAAAGCCTATGAAAAATAAAGAGGAAGATAAACTATGCCATGTGTTAGACCTCAATTTTTCATATAATTTACTTTTGGGTAGACCTTAGATACATAATATTCAAGCAATCCCTTCAACATTACACCAATGTATCAAGTTCTCCCATTCAGGCATAGAGGTCAGTATCCATGGAGATCTGTAGTCATACGAACATTACAAGAACTTGGAGATGAAGTACAAAATCTATAAATACCATTTTGGCTTAAATCTAGTTCCTAAAAAGGATAAGCAAAAGTAAATTCTTATTGATTCACTAGAGGCATATTGTATTGATTCACTAAAGGCCAATTGTATTGACCTAAATACCCTTGATTCACTTTCTCACATGCCTCTTGAAAAATCTAATCATTATACCATTTTGACTAATAGCCCAAAATAATATTTGACCCATGATACATTACACATTACCAAGATTCCACATAATATTGAGTCCCATGGAAGACCTAAAGCCAAACCACCCTACATAGAATGGAAGTGAAAAGGAAAAGGAAAATTGCATATTCTAGCACCTATCATTTTCACATCACTCACTAGTAAAGAATAGGACCCTCTTTTAAATGATTAATCCTAGTTATACAGTGACAAATTGGCTGACTATTACTAAAATACCAAGTACCCAATACTTAACAAGATCATGGAAAAGCATGCCTATCAAAGAGGAGGCCTCAAGCCTAATCAACAAGGAATAATTGAACCAATTTATTCCACTTAGTATAAAATAACCTATAGTTTTGGATATAAATCACTTCAGGGTGACTTCATGTATCTTATACATATTCTAATGATAATGACTAGTGATGACAATGCCAATAACAAAGTAGAGTCTGATCATAACATTTATGAAGACCTTGATAGTACAAATTTGTTTGACACCAATGCCATTTATATCCTTAGACTAGTCATTCACAATAATCCACTTCATCTATATCACCCTAGACATATAGACTTATACCAACAAGAATCCATAATTCCTAATATGATTTTGATAATGATGAGGCCTTTTGAAAAATTTTAGGACTAAGGGATAATGTTATATTGGGAGAACACAAACAAGGTTTATCAATTGAAATCGATCCTATAGCTTATTTTGGAGAATAGGTGAACACCCTTAGCCACAAATAGTTGAATAAAATATTAAGGTCCCAAAGTGAAAACCTCTTTGAGGCACTTTTCGACCAAGGTAAAAGTAAAGATAAAGGCTAGTCTAGTGGTGAAAACATGTTTCAAACACCATCAGATGGGTGTGTTTAACCTTCCATAAACATAGCTCAAGAGACCACCAATGATGAAATTGATTATGGGTCTGAGTTAAGTTCTGAATAACAAAAATCTTTTGAATGAATCATCCAAGATTTTCCAACTATGTTTGTCACATGGCCATCCCTACCATTAGGAGATTCTAATTCCTCATACCTTGGATAAATTAAAGATCCAACTCAAATTGAGGACTCTACTATTATAGAATAATTTATATTTTTTCCAACCATTTTGGATGATGGGTTGACTCTTCTTGTGGAGGATACTATAGAAGTCAACATTGGGACTCCAGATGACCCAAAATGGATTAAACTAGGTGTATCCCTCACTAAGGAGGAATGTGAAGTATTTATATCCCTTTTGAGGGAATTTGTTGATATATTTGGTTAGGACTACTCTCACATGCCATGTTTAGACCTCACATTGGTTTTACACCATCTTGTGGTACATACTAATTCCAAACCCATAAAATAGAATTATGAAATATGCATCTTCACATTGATGTATTAGTGAATAAAGAGGTGGTAAAAATCTTGGAAGTGAGATGTATTTGACTGATTGACTACTAAAAGTGGAGCTCAAATATTGTGCTAGTTAGTAAGAAGCTAAAAGGAATTAGAATCTTCACTAATTAATGAGACATAAACATGACCTACTCTAAGAATGACTTTCCTCTACCAAACATTGACATGATAGTTGAATCCGTAGTGGGTTATGAAATGATTTCAATGATAGATGGATTCTCAAGATACAACTAGATCAGGATTTCCCTAGAAGACCAACATAAAATAGTGTTTAACACTCCATGGGGAATATTTTGTTATCAAGTTATACCATTTGGTCTCAAAAATGGTGGATTCACCTACCAAATATCCATGACCATCATATTTCATGATATGATTCATGACATTGTTGAAGGCTACATCAATGACATATTAGGCATATCAAAGACCATGACCAATCATCTAACAACACTACAAATTATATTTGATAGACTACATGAGTACAAGGTCAGAATCAATCTTAATAAGTGTGTTTTTGGAGTCAATTTAGGAAAATTTATAGGCTTCATTATGTCTCACCAAGGTATTGAATTTTATCTAGCTAAAGTACAAGACATTACCCAGATGCCATCACCAACCAATTTTAAGCAACTCCATAGTTTATAGGGTAAGATCCAATCAACCCCATGCTTCATTTATCAAACATCTAATAAATTCCATCTATTTACATCCCTACTAAAGAAAGGTGTCATGTTTCATTGGGATGATGAATCTTATCCATCCTTCTATCACCTTAAAGACTATCTTATAAATCTACCTATTTTGATGCCACCAATTCTAGGAAAGTCATTCTTACTATATATATCTACCACAAATAAATCCCTGGGGTCACTTCTAGCTTAGCATGATGATAATGGAAAATAACATGTCATGTACTATTTATGTCATATATTGGTTTTGTATGAACACAATTATATTTCCATTAAAATATCATATTTTTTTGTGGTCTTCACTACTTATAAATTGTGACATTACATGTTAAACAATAAGATAATGGTCATTTCAAAAGTATATCCACTCAAGTGTTTACTATCTAAAAAAAACATACAATTCCACATGGCCAAATGGATCATGTTATTGAGTGAATTTTAGATAGAATATGTCAACCCAAAATCCATCAAGGGACAATTTCTTGCAGATCAACTTGTTGAATCTCCCCTTATAGATATAAAACATCTAACATTTTAATTACCAGATGAGCCCATTATGACCATCATTAAAACACCTCTTGAGGAGTATCATTGGAAACTATATTTTTATGGATCATTCAAAACACATGGATTTGGGGTAGGCCTTTTTTTATTACACCACGGGGAGATCATATCCTTAAATATTTTTGGATCATCTTTCCTTGTGCTAACAACATGGCTGAATATGAAACACTCATTATAGGACTTTATTAGTTAGTAAAATGGAACATAAAATAACTAAAGGTTTATGGTGATTCTTAGTTAATCATCAAAAGGTTATAAACCATTTTTTGGACCAAGGATGACAAAATGGTACCATACAAGGCAATGGTTGAGAATCTAAAATAACAGATTATCTATGTACATTCTGAACATATACCTACGGTCAATAATAGAATAACAGGTACCATGGCCATCATTAGATATTTGATTCACATACTGACATGGTAAAAAAATACCAATTCCTCATTTAATCTATTTTTAGCTCATGAACCTTCAACCATCATAATGATCTATTATATTATTGGTCCTAGTTCTATATGGTATTTAGACCTTTATGCCTATATTCATGACCATATTGTGCCACCATACCTATCTTGTAAATAATCCAATGCCTTTATCCACTTTGTCACATGATATACCTTAATTAGACCAACCCTTTATCACCATAAATTTGATGGAAATCTACTTCATTATTTAACTTAGACATAATCAACATTAACAATATGGGAATTTCATGGAGTATGTAAATCCCACAGAAGTGGGGCTACCCTATCCAAAAATATCCTATATATTTGGTATTATTGGCCAACTTTAGATGTAGATGTAGTTTCATATGTTAAAAAGTGTGATATATGTCAACAACATGCCACTTTGATTCATGCCCCAGCCAAAACTCTAAAACCAATGCTTACACCCTATCTATTTGTAGCATGGGTCTCGATCTCATTAGGAAGATAAACCCCACCTCTTTTGATGGCCATAACATATCCTTACCACTAATGAGTATTTTACTAAGTGGGTTGAATCTATACCCCTCACTTAGATGACTAGAAAACAAATTTCCAATTTCATATTCAATCACCTCATTTACTACTATGGTATCCCATCTAACATTATATCTGATAATGGCAAATCATTCAAGAATAAGGATGTAAAATCACTTTGTGAGTACAAAATAACTCAACATTTTTTTACAACATATTACTCATAAGGTAATGGCCAAGCAAAATCATCTAACAAAACCATTGTAAACATCCTTAAAAATATTTCAATGATGTTGACTATGATTGGAACCTTCAAATATTTTATTCCCTCTAGGCATACCAAACCCATTACCATACTCCAACAATATCCACTTCGTATTTACTCATTTATGTCACTAACTCAATTCTTCCCATTGAGGTTGAGTTAGCTTCTTTGTGAATCTCTTTAAATCATGTCCTAGATGATGAAGACTATCAAGTATCAAGAGATGGGATTTCTTGATGAGAAATGCATGGTCGTAATCAATAACCTTCAAGCATACCAAAAATAAATATATGGCCATTATAACTAGCATGTGAAACACAGATAATTTGAACTTGGTTATCTTGCATTTAAATAAAATAAATAAAATACCATGATTGAGAAAGAACATAAAGGAAAGTTCAAACCTAACTTGATTGTCCATTTCATCATTGTTGTAAACTATGGAATTGGAGCATAAAGACTCACTACACCATAAAAGGATGAACTTGATGATATAATGAATATTATACAACTAAATAATTACTTTGCTTAAGAGACCTAAAACATTGTTTATGAGGCCCATTTAAATTTTACCATAATACTTACATTCTTCATTATACCATACCATTATATCTTATGCCATTCTAGCGTGCCTTTCCTTTTGACCATGTTTTTTTACCCCTCCCTACATATACCTTTTACCATTGTTCCATTTCATTGATTCCATAATCATTTTTATCATGTATATTTTGATTGAGTTTCAACAATTCATTATATATTCCAAATCGAGGCCATATTTTGGAGTAGTATAATAGTGTTTTGGCAGTTGCATCCTTTATTTTCTTGTTCTATTTTATACCAAGTAGGCCTAATTATAATTTCCTTTGGTCAAATAAATGTCTCATTGTCATGGTACTAATTATAACTACCTATGGATAAATTAGTATCATTGACCTATGTCATTATTTCTTAATTATAACTACCTATGGGTAAATTAAGAACAACATTGTTTATCATGATTTGAAGTAACACCTTGTCATGCCTATGTTATATTGTGTCATTTGACCACTTTAAATATTTTGTTTGAGTTGAATGTTACCTAATAATTTTTCCTTTGATATTAGGTAGAACTACAGTGACTAGATGTCCTATCTTGGGACTATGTAGGTAGTGCTTGATTCACATTGAGGTCATCTTAGTCACCCCTTTACCACACTCTTGTTATTTTGTGAGAAATTTAAAGTTTGGATGCTCTCACCATTTTGTGATATTGCAGCATTTAGTATCTCATCATTCTTGATTATGTTTAGATACTTATAAATACAAAAATATTTTCAAGACCTATAAAATCCTAAATATCAACCACTTCTTTACCTTAAGAATTATGGGATCCCTAGCCATCTCACAAGAAACCACTTTTCATTTAGTTTTCCCATCCTTACTATCCTAACATCCCATGCTCTCTCCATTTTATGATTTCATTCCCATATTCTTCTATAATATTAATCATATTTATCTTCTCATCAATTTATTTTATCCCATTTTTCTAGGAGAACTACAATTGGCCTAGAGTTTGTGTTGGATATTACGTCCATGGAACTATGTAGGCAACACCCACTTCCCTAGTACATCTATAGACAACTCGATGAACCCCTTCATTTTCTTTTATTCTCCCCCCAATTTTTTGTTGTTGTCTCCTATACCTAGGGGCAATGGTTCCTTATATCGTTTGTTCTTTCTTTGTGATAATATTGTGGTTAACCATTGTTTGTTTTATTTCTTTTATTTTCCTTGTTTTATTTTGTGAATTTTATTTTTTAATGTTTTATCATTATTTTTTTTTCCTATTTGTTTGAATTTTTGTTGTACCTTGATTTAGTTTGTGTGTTCATTAGGTGATTCCTTGCACCTTATACTTGAATCCATCCATATTCATACATAAATATTGTCATCATGGTTTTTATTATTAGTGCATAGTTTTCCATTATTATTTAGTTCACATAATAGTCCTTGTGCATTTTTTAGCTAAGTCATCCTAGTATTCAATCATGATGCATATTGTCATGTAATATAACAAAAATCAGCTCAAGAAGTCTACACAATAATGAAGCCATGATACTTGTTGGCACCTAAAAAATTATTTATCTACCCAAATCATTTTCATATATTGATTAATTAAAAAAAAAATTTAAACCTTACTAGTATAAATGAGCATCTCCCTACTAATAGGTTTCCCAAACTCATATTTATCCTTTGTCTCTAATTTACCATCATATTTTCTATAATCAGGGTATAATGCTTATAACTACCTCTAGGTAAATCATTGTATACCATTCTAATTGTATTACCAATGATTCTAACCACCTTTGGGTAAATCATTATATTGCATCCATTTCAAGGTTGATGATTTAAACCACCTATGAGAAAATTATTATCTTTATTCTACCTAATCGAGGCATGTTATAATTATGATAATGTTTATAGCCACCTTTGGCAAAACTATTATCTCTATCCACCCAATCAAGTCATGTTTTTATCCTATCAATGATTATAACCACCTATGGTCAAATCATTATTTTCCCTTTTAATGATTACAACCACCTTTGGTAAAATCATTCTCTTGTTACCCTAAGCCTTTTTAGATGATTATAATTGCCTTTGGGTAAATCATTGCCTTTTTTGTCTCATCTATGCTGATGATTATAACCACCTATGGGAAAATCATCATGTTTGTCTACCCAACTATGGTAGCTCCAGATGACACTGATTATAACTACTTGTGGGTAAATCAATCTCTTCCACCCCTTTTCTCTTTTTGGTCCCCTCATTTCCTCCTTTTGAGAGATTGATCCCCAACCCTTTTTGTTGATTGCTCCCTCGAGGAGGCACCTACATTTAATCCATTACTATTGAAGTTGTAAACATACAAGAACTTTTCATTATTTGAGAATATGTTACTGTGCCTATATCTTATAATTATTTCCCAAATAGGGGAAAACTATAGATACCTAAGACTAACCACAACTAGCCTTCCAACTAAACTTTAGACTGAATCTTACCACCCATTGTAAATTAAGCCTAAGAATCACTAAACATCTCAAATTTTATTGTGCATCATTCATCAAAGTTTAGAATCAAGTTGAGACATACTTAGTTGGGGTATCCTATCATATACAAAAATAACCTCCCTTAGATTCATCCCTAATCACTTTGTGGCATAACAACTATCAATTTGGCCTATAGACCTATTAAGTGGAGCACATGAATAAATACCAAATATTGAAAGAGATACACGAATAATCAAAATTAATTAATAATATAAACCAAATTAAATGCCTAGTTGAATTATCCATGTGTAATTAGTGAATATATAAAAAAGGAAATTCAAAAAATGCAAATATCCTGTCCTCTCATCATTGCCATTATGAGTTTTTAAGCTCTTTGAAAATATCTTAAAATGTCTCATTTTGGAGAGCCATGCCTAGTAATTACAATCATAATTAATTAATAACTATTAACTCCACTAAGGTTATATTTTACTCACCTAGGTTAGGTTTGAATCCATTCCAAGCCTTAAGTTCACTCTAACTCACCTTGGGTGAGATTTAAATCCTTAGGCTATAAATACAATGCAATGTTTGTTCATTTTTAAGCTCTCATAGTCCAAAGTTATAATGAAAATTTGGAGAAAAATAAGTCATTTGATTTAGTGTTATAATTCCAAAATTGCCTTTCAATTAGTGTTATAACACCAAAATATTAAGCCAATCTACATCAAGCCACATCATATACAATGGTGTTAAGGAGAGAAGGAGCCAACAAGATTAATTTTCCAAAGACTCTTTGATTCACAAGCCGAAAAATCCACTCAATAATGTATTTTGAGCTCTAAAGGAAGGTAAAGGATTCATTGGATTTTATGTTTTAGTTTTCCTTTCATTTATCTTTTATTATTAAGCTCTCCCTAAGTTCTAGGCTTGGAGTGTAAGTGTTAGTATGTTTTATTTAAGGTTTTGTTACTTGAACTAACATATTACTAACCTACCTTCTTATATTACTATGAACACAGGTCCTAAACTATGCCAACTAAGGTATTCCTTTCTATAAAACACAATCATTCTATTTAGCCCATTCTCACATAGGTTGGTCTTTATTGCTTCCCTACAGAACACAACTGATTGACCTGACTATGTCCTTTACTTATTTTTTTGTTGACCTTCCCTCCAAACTCTGTCAACCCAGTTGACACTATACCATTTGGCTGATACAATTTTGTATCTAGCTAACTTTGATCCTACTTTTAATCTTTTCTTTTCTAATCTCAGATTATTATTTCAAAAATCATGAAATCCCTTATCAAAATATTTTTGGATAACCTTAATCCATTTAGATGATATATGGGATGTTCTTTCATTCCTACCTTTGCTACCTAGATTGTCACCCTTGGTGCACTTTTTATCACCCCTCATCTTTGGATTGAAATATGATCCAAATTACTCCAACTAATGACACTAATGGATTAGATCCATTTAAAAATTCTCAAGATAATTCTTTCTTTAAATCACCTTATTACACTATAAGGGCAATTAACACAAGCTTAATCATTAACCCTATATAAAATATTTTAAACACCAACAATCCATCCCATAATGATCCTCCACCCAATAACCCACCCCCTAATACCACTATAGGAATGTTCCTCTTACCAATCCTAATAATCCACCTTTAAACAGTATTAAACCTAATTGACCAATTGACACCACCCAAATTATTTCACAAATAGTAAAAAAAATTTACATCATGAAAGCATCTAATACTTATCAAATTATGCAAATGAAACATAATTTGTTAAACATGGCTAATAAACCTCTTATTCTCTTATCTCATAATAACCAAAATTATTTCCCTCAAACTCTTAGAGATGACAAATGAAATATCATTACCCAAACCATTATGTAAAATAATATGCTCCAAAATATTCAAAGTGAACCTTTATCCCTCCTCATCATTTCGATTTCTATTGGAAATATCTCTCCAATTATTAAATATGATGGGACTAAAGACCCTGCATATTTACTTAAATCATTTGGTAGTATTTAAAAAGAGTGGATCCAAACTAATACCTTTTCCACTACCAAAAGCTTACTCAAAACATTCAAAAGCAATGTATTAGAATGGTATAATAAACTCCCTCAAAATTCTATATGACAACTTGAGTATCTAGTAAATCCTTTATTCAAGGAACTTTTAATGCAATCATATTCCTAAAAAATGTCTTAGACATTTCACTAATGCTAAATAATCCCCTTATAAATCAGCTCATGATTTCATCAAATAATGGAAATCTTTGGATCACAAAGCTGATCATAACATGACTAAGGATAACTTATTCAAAGTATTCATAACTACCTTAACACCTTTCATTAAATACAAGCTTCAAACTTTTTATCACCAAACTATAAACAATGTCATTGATCAAGCTAAAAGAAAAGAATTTATTATGAAATAGTTTGATCCCAACATTAAAACCATCAAGGGATATTTAAAAAATTCCACTAGTGCAGTCATTAACAATCCTCCTCAAACAAAAATTGGAGTAGCCAAAATGGATAATCCCCAAGCTTCCCATGCACCCTTAACTATTCATTAAATGTAATAAATTTTAATTACTTGTAAATCATTCACTCATGCTAATAATCCACCTACATGGTATAATCCTAAAAAAATTTATTCATTTCATGATGATATCGGTCATACTCATGAAACATGTTGTGGGCTTACCAAATTTGCCATTTCTTTTATGTTAAGAAATACACTCAATCATGAGGCTATTATCAAAATATGTCATCATGATTATGTTAAATCCTCTCAAAATAAACAAGATTCCAAGCCTTCCTCCTATAAAAATTCAAAAACATAGTCTACCTCTAACCCATAACATTCAAATGAAGATATATGTGAAATTGATGCTAACTATGACCAATATTATACCAATTCTCAACATATGAATGCAACTAAATTCATTTATCAACATAAACCCACCCACAAATATCCCATCACTAATCCAAAGAAACCATCACTAAAAGAACAACTACTCAAAGACACCACTACCACTACCATACCTTCTGAAAAAAAGGGGAAACACTTCCACAATAGAACCTCAAACTATTTATTTTACTACTAAAAACATTTCACCCTCCAAGCCTCATGCTAGTTATTAATCTTCTAAATATCACTAGAATTTATAAGAGGAGCTAAAATATATGCCTTGTAAAATACCCCTCATGGAGTTAGTTTGTACTTCTCCATATCACCACAACTTCTTAATTTGATAATTACAAGACATTTAAGAACCTCTTTCCCTTGAAGTGGAACACCCTCTTCAATATCCTACACTGACAAAAGAAAACACTATTTATATTGTTTTTCTTTATTCCAAACTTTCTATATAATTATTTTAATAAGATATGATTAATGATGAAATTAAATTTTACGCTGATGACCCACCTATTTTCATTAAAATCCTAATTAATACCACCCTTATTTAAAAAGACTTATGAGATGAAGGGTCAAGAATTAATGTTACATCCCTTTGGCTAATTAAACAATTTGGATATTTATACCTTTCCAAGTTACCCATTTACTAGGTGTTAAACTCATAAATACTGCATGACAAGTTATACGATTGATTAGTGTTGAGTTATCTTAAAATAGGTTTGTGAACTAACACTTCCCACCTATGCCCTCACTCAATAATCAGCTCATATTTACACATCAACTAATTGATTTATATAAACCTATAAGGAGTCCCTAATACATTCCCCATGTAACTATCCTTAACTACATCAACATGGCACATGAGTTAGAGTGTGCAGGTTTCCCTAACTTCAAGTAGTAAAATAAATAAGTAATAAGGGAGTAGTTATAAATCATGTAGAGAAAGCTCAATATATTCAAATATTATTATTAACTATTATTGAAAGATGTATTTACACTCAAATGGTGAATACCCATGCCAAATCATAGAGTTTCACATTTGTGTTGTTGTGAAACATAAACTATAATCTCAATTTCATAATATTCTCTTTGTATACCAATGTAGGTTCCTTATGAATGTAAAAAATACAAAGAACATTATAAGAGACTAGGTATGTATGGAGGTTCATCGAGTATATAGAAAATATTACACAATTCCCTTCACAATATTGTAACCACACTGTACAACCAACTCTTTGTGCAATATTCAATGCACACCCTCTACATATAATGTACATAGATATTCTATATGAATCTATGAATAGGACTCTACAAATAGGTAAGTGTGTATGGTTTAATGTGAAACCCATCTCCAAAATATAGGAATACAAAAATTCCACTACTTGTGTAGGATTATATGGCATAATCTAAATATATGTCTTCATAGTTCCACGTCAATAAACTAGTCTAGATGGATTGATAGGAGGTAGAAATAAATTGGGATGGTAGTTGAATCTGACTAGATGTCAAGGGAATAGAATAAAAAATAATTAAGTGTAGGATAGATTATTATGTTATCAAAATATGGGAATGTGATCTCTTATGACAAAGATCCCAACTACCTCTCTACATCATCATTAAATGTTGTTATTGCCCTGATAGTGGCTAAAATTATAATTAATGACTTTTGGGCTTCTCACTACTTATAAAATCTTACGTATTACGTTGTAAAATGGTCAACATATTTTGAGAACTATATTTCTACAATAAATTTTCCCTCTAATATCCTTCTCTTAGTATAACAAAGCTCTACCTATTCAAGTTTGTAATATTACCTTAGACCTTGGGATTAATAAGAAATGATTTACTTTCTTCATGGTCTATGTTTTATATGCATTCATGATTATTGATCTTTATTTGTGGTTATTTTCCCTCTCATTATCATCTTCCCTTTTCACACATATATAGAACTAAAATACTCTATAGGTATCATGCTATGTACACATGGATCTATGTTGCAATTATTTGTAGGCCTTATATCATCCTTCTTAATGATGCATTTTGTTCCCTTACCTCCATGTGAAATATTTATGCAATGCTCAATTTGAAGACCTTGTATCCATTATGTTAGTGTGATTATGTTGTTAAGTGGGTGAGGTGATAGATCTATTCTTGGTGAATCACATTTTACATTTTAGGAATATCTTATATTTTCCCTCTCTTTTCCCCTCATCAAGTCTAGGTTTAATTATAGATTTAGATTTCATTCTACTCTTTATAAGTCTATGTGTTGATCCTAAACTAGGTTCATTTAGGATTGAAGGAATTTAACCTACTCTAGAGGTTTATCCCAAGGAGTGTAAGAGTCCCACACCTTGGGGGATGATCCCATTATTAAAACAATATATAGAATCACTCTCTAGTGTGTAAGTCCAAGGTGTTAGGCATGGAAGAGATGCATTCCAATCAAGCATCAGATCCATTTAAAAAAAGGTGCATGTTTTGAGTGATAAGAATTTATGGCATGCTAGGTGATATCCAAGTTTAAATTTTGGTTGAGATATTGGTGTTACTCCCAATAATTCAAGTGTTAAAGAAACTTTATAGACCACCTGATGAATCAAAGCATTCCTAGTTCATAAGATCAACCTTCTATCTATATGCCAAGAAAGATGAGATCATATTCAAGGGGCACTAATTTTCATTTTGATTACATTCCTAAAATTTATAGAATAATGGTAGTTAGAGTATATTTTTCTCCTATCATAAGTTCTATAGGCATAATAGGATCTTCTCCTAGAGCTTAATCTACACCTTTATTTGCCTGATTCCCTAGATGCATATGAAGATTATCACCTATTCCATTCATGGGTACATATATAAATTGACCCTTTGTTCCTTTTAATGAAGTTATATCATTAATACTGCCCTAGGAAGATTATATTATGATAGATTCTCTTATGTGCATCCCCTACTTTACTAGAGAAAATTCAACTACACCTGTAGAACACATACAAGACATAGAAAATATTTTATCTATTGATAATTTGATCAAAGAAAACACTAAAATGTAAATATTATTTGTTATTTAAAAGGGAGATAACTCTAATGTTATCACAACGTGTGACCTCATTCTAGGTTTGAAGAAAATATGATCAATTAAGATTGATGTTTTGATAGCTCAAACTTACCAATGGAAATACTAAAAACAACCAGTATTCTCTATAGGTTTGAGTCACAAGAGACCTTTAATAAAATAAAGTTGAAAAATAGGCCATGTTTTCATGCTTAAATGATTTTGATAATGGATATGTCATTAATGATCAAAAGGACCATCTATAGAGGTTTAGAGGTGGTGTCATGTTCCCATATGACCACTCTCAGTCTGCATAGGTCTCTAAAAGTTCACCTACAAGTAGTAACCCTTTTGTTACTTGGAAGGGGAAACCTTGGAAAATGAGATGGGATAGGATGTTTTAAAGAAAGGAGATGGTTTTATATGGTTTGAAAGCATAATAAAGGATTAAAAGACTCCCTTGACATCCCATGAATATATGGAAGGTGTATACCTATAATAGGGTTAATTTAGTCATTCTAACTTTGATGCCTATTGAATGATTTAATATCCATAAAGGGAGGAATATAGGGTCAAATATGGTGAATTATGACATAAAATGAGTTCAAGGGAAAATCTAATCATCATAACCAAATCCATTGAGAACTCCAATTTACACCTACAGTCAAACACAAGGTAGGGACTTAGTCTTGTTATCAAGTGCTTGAAAAAGAGGTTGAAGGAAGAATAATATGTTAAGAAAAATCATGATCAATATCATGAGAATCATGATGACCTCCATGATTCTATCAACAATGTAAATGAATCACAATCAGACCTTTAGGGCTTCCATGCAACCTATAGCCAGGTTAAGAATGGGTATAGGTAGTGCTAATAGAGAAACGAAGTGTGAAAGTTGCCAAGGCATGACATGACCTAAAATTAACTATAAAAATGACAAGTGGACCTCATATAATTTAAATAGGTTTTTTCATTCTTTTTAAGCTAGGTTATATAGAGCATGCCTTTATGTAGGACCTTAAGGGTAAAGTGCCTTAGCCCAACATGATATAGAATAATGTTTCTAAATTAGATACCCCAAATGATATCTAGTAATATCAAAGAAATTTGATAAAACCTATATGAATTATGAGATCTAATAGTGGATTCAAGGAGTCCATTTCACATTATAGACTAGATCTAAATGAGCTAACATTCATCTATAGGTAGGGGCAAGTTGATGTCTTAGTCTAGGCAATTCTAAGGAGTATGTAAATGGGACTAAAACAAATTCAAGCATAGAATAATGATAGGTGAATTACATATATGAAAAATATGTCTCCTAATATTATAACCTAGGTCAAAATGAATAATGTGTACTTGCAATTAAGTTTAAGAGGACTAAGATGAACAGTAAGACAAAAAATGGGCCTAAGTGATGATCTTGGGTCACTCAAGGAAAACATAAGGTTCAAGAGAAATGTTAAATGGTAAATAATTTTTATGAATAAGCCAATAGACTTTAGGTCCAAGATCTAATCATGAAAACACTATTCATAAACTCACTTTCCTAAGTAGACAGGGTAACCTACTCAAGCCTATCTGAGTAAAAAACACAGTCCAAGATGCATATATATTTGATAATGGTTTATAAGAATGATGAAAACCTATAAAATGATTATTATTAATTTTTTACACCTTCATGATGATGATATAGGGTAGAGAGAAGGGTTTTAATGGTGTATATATAGTTCACTTGGAAAAGATCCACACACAGTCATTACTTGACTAATTTGATTTGAAGTTTGAGGTCTTTAGAGGTTGAAAGGACATTTTTGAGGGATATAGTTTTGTAAAAGGCATACTTTAAAAGTGTATGACCCCATAAAATACCTATTTTTGATGAAAAAATAGGGGAAGTTCCCCTATTTTGTCTCAAATAGGGGGTATTTTTCCCTTGTATAAACCCTACAAGTTAGGGAAAAGAAGTGAAGTCATGAACTAGAGGATAGGGAAATCCTTCCAAGAGGTTTGTGTAGCTGAGGAACATAAATTTAAATCATGGAAACTAACCAAATAGTGATGAAATATATCATAATGGTCTAGACTTCTAAGCTTATAGGCAAGTTTGTTAAAGCTTTAAAAGGACCTAATGCCAAATAAGGGGTCAGATTCCCTTCCAACCTTGGGTAAGATATATAACCCATTGAATCATGTTTAAAATGTGAATTTAGATGTGTTTGAACTAATAATAAGTAGGTAAACACTAAGGAGGTCATTTTTGGACTTTGAAGTACAAATAGGCATACTAAGCACACTAAACCTAGTGTCCAAAAGGGAAGTCATTCATACTTTTGGCATTAAAATTGTTATAATATGTTCATAAATATACTACTAAAGTTTCTAAGATATTGGTGTGTAGATAAAAACAAGGACAACCCCTTTTTTAGCTCAAAACCAACTCATCATGCAAGAATGAAGGAAAACAAGCTCAAATAGGCAAGATTGATTGCTCATATCTTTCATGAAGATATGGATGGGAGCTATAGGATTTATGGGGTGTTATCAGGGGTCTTATAGGCCATATTTGTGTAATTTTTTCTAAAGTTAGATGACGTAACTTTATGAATAATCGTTAAGAGATAAAACTACCATAAAACCTTACTAAACCCTTGCTAAGGACCAATATTTTTAAATGGAGTTGGATATCTACAAAAGTGAAATATTTTGTATATAATTAAATTTTTAGGTTGTATAGGACTCCCCCATGATACTTAAAACCATGATGAGTTATATGGAATTGTATGAAAGGGGGTAGAAACAAACTTTTTCTTATTATTATGTGTGTTGTGTGGGATACAAGATGAGTTAAGATATGAAACAAAGTTTGGAAGAAATATTGACACTTATAACAACTATTTATATTCATTTCATGGAATTAAGTAGCTTCTAAATACCCAAACTAGGTGTTTCAACTTAGCCTGTCAAATCTGGCATATTACACAAGCTATTGAGAGAGATGAAAAACTTCACTTAGACTGATTTAAAAGATTTCTTGATTCTTATAAGGCCATTTGGGGTCTTTCAAATTTTCATTAAACCTCTAAAATTTGTTTTCATAGGAATTTGATGCCAAATTTAAGGACAAGTGTGCTAGGTTTATGAGAAGGAGATTTCCTATAGTGTAGGTGATGATGACTCTCTTCTAGGTGATTCTAGAAGACCAAGAATACAAAAAATGAATTAAAAGGAATGTATGATATTCTTAGATTAAATTAAAATAATTTTACCTTCTTTTAATTTGTTACTAGTCACTCAAACAATCCTAATCATGAAGGCAATTTTCAATGCAAAAATAGGAGTTTTAGGCCACTTTGCATAACTTTGATGACCTGGATTGACACTTTTTGTTCCTAAAATTTCATGGTCTTACCCATATCATATTATTATTCATGGATAACTAATTTTATTAGCTTTACATGTGTCCTTGTGACACTTAGACTTCTCTCTCTCTCTCTCTCTCTCTCTCTCACACACACACACACACACACACACACACACACACACACACACACACACATGTCGGGGAATCCAAGAACAAACACACCTTGTTCTAATCCCACTTGTTAGGATCTTTCTCCTCAAAAAGAGCACAATATGATTACCAAATACAAGTAATTAAACATGCAAAAATATCTAGAAGTACAAGTAACTAAAATTCACAAATAGCACAGAATATGAGAGACAATATACAATCTTGTATTAATACTTGTACAGAAAATAATACAATAAAGAGCCGCCACACTCTTCCACCTTATAGAGGCTTGCCACACCTCAAGTGTATAGTAATTCTTCTTCAAAATACTCTCCTACCAAAAATGGTCCCAACACACAACTCACACACAGAATTGGTGTTCACCTCTCCAACCAGTCAATAATAACCCTGCCAGTACACCAAGCACTCTAAAGTACCTTAAGTAGATCTCCCATGAACCTACAACCTGCAATTCAATAGACCATACTTACACATGTAGATCTCCTATGAGCTTGCAACAACCTGCAACTCAATGATCTTACAATGGAAGGATCTTCCTTGCCTTCCTTTCTAGCTCATAATTACAATACATGACAATGGGTCTATAAATAGATCCCAGACTTAAACAATAACTTAGACTCTTAGTTTACTAATAATAGACATGCAGCTCAAGACTCAAAATAGCCTTTACATGCAAACACTTAGTTTAACAAACTAACTGTTCATGCAACGAATAGTTCTGGAACACACAGGCGACCGATGTCGGTCCCTACTTGCCTGGTGCTGACCGACGTCAGCCGACTCCTTGCTAATGCCGATTGCCTTCTACATTCATCTTGACTGACATCGGTCATGCTGCTGATGCTGATACTTCTAAAACTTTAGCAACCTTCTCTTCTTCATCTGCATAGTTGAAGCTTTTAGCTCCACAACCTAACAATCTCCCACTTGGAGATAAATAGCTGCAACTATACCTATACCTGTACATCATCTAGTTTGTTCCCTTGGCTCTGTATCTCTCTTCAAAATCACTCTTAAAGACCAACAACCACAAAACCTATGATGTTATACCTGTCATCCAAATCACCTGCCACATCCACATCTACAAACCTATGTATAAAATAACTTGACCCTGCATAGCATGTGCACCTGTTGTTGGTCCCTGTAAGAATCCACTAAACTACCTCCAATGCTTCTTTCCCATATTGGCTCCAAACTTGTGACAACTCCCACTGCTTGGAAAAACTTAGGTCTAGTACATACCATGCACTTAACCTCATTATGTGAATCAAGACACTATTTTTGAACTGTCTAATCATCGGCGTGCTAACCGGTCTCACACAATCATCCTAAAACAAAGTCAACATGTGACCTTCCATGTCCCTAGAACACACTCATGCCAAAAAATCTTGCTGCTCTCAGATTCCTCATGACACACCTCTAAACTAGCTTTACCTTTAGTTTAGCAACTCCCTGTATATGTAACCCTGCAACAAGCACATCATACAGTAATAGGATAATGTAGCTAATATTATCCAACCTGGTAAAGAGAAACATAATGATCAAACCTCCATTACACTACAGCTTACACAAGACCATATACACTGGCCTACCGTCTCACATGTCCATTTTTTCTCTTCCTTATCTTGAACATCCATTCATATCTCAGTGCTTACTTCTAGCTGGCAACACCACCCAAAACTCCTATTTGGTTCTCCTCTAAGGAATCACATCCTTCATCCATGCCAAGCTCCCACTGTTTCCTGGATCTACCTGCTCTGCTTCTTTAATAACTTCCTAGTTCTTTACCATAAGTGAGCTACAAGTAGTGTAAAGAAGGGAAATGACAAATTTGAGGCTTACATACCCTTTAAGTCCTCTATATGGGTGCTTGAGACTCCTTGACAGCTTGCTGTCCACCCAAAATTCATCTCAGTGACCGATGCCGATCACATCTCAGTTTGTACCTGACCTATGTCAATTCCCTATGACTGCCTCATCATCGATGTCAATTTTACCTTGCTGACATCGGTGTTTATCTACCCTGAGTCACTGACATCAGGCTACACATAGCTGACATCAATCCCTGTCTAGACACCGACTTCAGTTTTCTAGCTGACATCAGTCTCAGTGTTTTGCTTGTGAGAACTGACTTCTACCCACGAGCTCCTTTTGGATCAAACCCTTGTCCAAATCACCCTTGCTCTACTCAGAATTCTTCTACCCCTTATGCTGAACTCTGTCTGTCACCTTCTCCTTAAAAACCAAGGCTTTCCTATTCTTATCACTAACATTGGATTCCTCAAGAAACATCACCTTCTTCTTTTGCATATAGAAACTTTGATCTATGCTCTTCAAATCCAAAAGCATACCCTTTGATTCAAGAACATGCATCTCCTTCTTATTCATGTGGCCAAGCCTATTAAGCCACATCTTCTAGTCTACCACTGAAGTAGATAACCTAAAAAGAGAATCAGTAATACAAGTAGATAGATAAAGCGTACCTACTTTCTTACCTCTTACTATAAGTACACCCTTGGTAACCTTCCAAGAGTCCACTATGAGAGTTACTGTGCAACCCTCATCACCCAAAATTCTTACAAAAATTAAATTCCACTCCAGAACTGGGACATGCATGACCTCCTTTAACACCCATGTGTTACCTATCTACAATTTCATCTTCACTTTCCCTTTGCCAACCATCTGACAAGGCTTACCATCCCCTACACAAATTTCTCCAAAGTCTCCCTAGACATACTCATGAAAAAATTCCTTATTTGGGGATGCATGAAAAGAGGCACCAGAATCTAAAACCTAAGATTCTACTTTATCTAAAGAACATACCAGAGCATCATGTGCAACATAATCCGCAACATCTGCTTCTTCTTCATGTCCTTCATGTTGATTTGCTACCTACCAACAATCTTTCTTTTCCTACTCTTTCTTTCCATATTTCTAGTAGGTTATTCTACCATACCTAGACTTAGACCTCCTGCCATTAAGCTTCTCCATTTGTAGTCTACTTTCTTCTACCATTGCTCTACTCCCACTCAAACAGAAACCCTGCGAGTAACCTGTAATCAACACACACTAACCAGATCTAATCTAACCTATTAGTATCCCAACCAAAAGCTCTAATACCAATTGTCAGGGAATCCAAGAACAAACACACCTTGTTTTGATCCCACTTGTTAGGATCTTGCTCCTTAGAAAGAGCACAATATGATTACCAAATACAAGCAATTAAACATGCAGAAATATCTAGAAGTACAAGTAACTAGAATTCACAAATAGCACAGAATATGAGAGACAATATATAATCTTGTATTAATACTTATACAAAAAAGAATACAATAAAGATCTGCCACACTCTTACACCTTACAGAGGCTTGCCACACCTCAAGTGTATAGTAATTCTTCTTCAAAACACTCTCCTACCAAAAACGGTCCCAACACACAACTCACACACATAATTGGTGTTCACCTCTCCAACCAGTCAGTAATAACCCTGCCAGTACACCAAGCACTCTAAAGTACTTCAAGTAGATCTCCCATGAACCTGCAACCTGTAATTCAACAGACCATACTTACACATGTAGATCTCCTATGAGCTTGTAATAACCTGCAACTCAATGATCTTACAATGGAAGGATCTTCTTTGCCTTCCTTTCTAGCTCATAATTATAATACATGCCAATGGGTCTATAAATAGATCCCAGACTTAAATAATAACTTAGACTCTTAGTTTACTAATAATAGACATGCAGCTCAAGACTTGAAATAGCCTTTACATGCAAACACTCAATTCAACAAACTAACTGTTCATGTAACAAACAATTTTGGAACACATAGGCGACCGACGTCAGTCCCTAATTACCTAGTAGTGACCGACGTCAGCTAACTCCCTGCCAATGCTAGTTGCCTTCTGCATTCATCTTGACCGACGTTGGTCATGCCGCTGACACCGATACTTCTGGAACTTCAACAGCCTTCTCTTCTTCATCTGCATAGTTGAAGCTTTTAGCTCCACAACCTAACAACACACACACACACACACACACACACACACACACACACACACACACACAAACTCTATAAGAGTTGGCCATTTTGGCATTATATTGGATGCTCCACCTAAGTATGATGAAGCCTTGATCATTTTTATACCTTTTGATCAATAAAATTACTAATTTTTACCTCTTTATGACTATTCATATGTCTATTTCACTTTAATTATGAATCTTGTTTAGTGAAGACTATGTATTCCTAACATGTGGTCTCATTCTTTCACCTTGTTTGAAATTGTAAAAATTCTTATTAAAAGGCATGTGAAGTGTATCAGGGGATTTGAAATGTTGAATGAGTTAGTATTTTTAGTAGTTCCATTAAATACCTCTTATTTATTCCTCCTATATTTTCACATTCATCCATGACCTCACAATGTAGCATTGATGTGAGGAGATGAAGATTGAAGGAGTGTATTTTTAGTTTGTTTCTTAGTCTCAAGTGTATAATCCAATTGGTTGGAAGTCATAAAATTGATTTGGTTTATCACCTCCTTATTTTATATTTTATTTCAATTATCTCTCTCCCTTTTCACTCCCCAAAGTTATTAGTAAGTTTAATCTTAAGTGGTACATCAAGAGAGCTAGCCCTATCTAGAGACTCACCTCATTCCTTAACCTGCCCATAATCCTAGAGGTGATTTATTGTGACACTTGGATGAGGAGAGCTTTGCATTTCCTCAAAGGGTGAAAATCCAAGTGATAATAGCTTGGTAGTAGTAAAGGTGTTTAATTTGACCCAATCTTTATAAATATTTCCAAATGTTTTAAGATGAAGGGTAGGATCAATTGATCCATTATAATAAATCATAGGGGTGATACCTCCTATATCAATATTAAAAATTTGAGTGGTAAGATGCTAATTTTGAAGATGTTTAATGGTTTTGTTGATGAATAGAAGTTGATGAATTATATTGCCTTGGGAAACTGAAGAGGAGGGGGAACATTTTGGTTATGCATGCCCCAAGTCATTGGTTTAGGATGAGTTTGAAGATGAAAAAGGTGAGTTTGCATTCTTATCATTTGATTTATGTTATGATCTTGAAATTTATTCATTTGATTGAGTGTTTTTAACAAAATTTGGTGTGGTTGATCAACATTGTTAACATTATTTGAAGAATTATAATTGGTATTGGTGTTGATAGAGGATTGAGAAAAACCATGAGAATGATAGGCACTAGTGGAAAAATTTGATTGTGAAGTAAAAGATGGACTAGTGAATGGATGAGAAGAGGAAGCACTATAAGCATGATTAATTTTGGTAGCAAATGATGTACTTGTATGAGGATTAAGGATAGTAGATCTCATAAGAGGCCCACTAGATGTAGAACCTACCATGTTAGTGGAGATACTAGCCTAGAGGTAGAATACATTAGAAAAGAAGAGGTCATGTCATGATAAGGGTTCATAATCAAGGGAAGAGTATAACAATCAAAGAAAGTGGTACCCCAAAATCCATTTGTGAATGTGGAATTAGGTGAATGAGGCTCTTTGGGTTGAAAACTAATCATGATATGGCAAATGGTATAGGGATATTTTCCTTGATGCTGAGGAAATTAAGAGATACAGAAGATAATTTTTAGGGTATACTCTAATTTGGGTTGGTTTTCTAGGAAAAAGAGGGAATTATGTTGTAAATAAGTATTAGGAGGGGTTGCATAGTTCATTGTGAGAGTAATTATGTGAACATTACTCTCATCTAGGAAAGGAGCCTTACTCTCCATATGGGATACCCTATGAGGATTGGTAAAAAGAATCATGTATGTTGAATTTAACTTAGTGTTATATTCAAATAAAAAATTCATGATGAAGGGAAAAGTTTAGAATTAGGTAAGATAAATGCAAAATCAGGGAAATAAGAAGTGGAAAAAATAGTACAGGGTCAATTAGGTTGACCTAGAAAAAAAAGATCTACAAGTCATACAGGTTCAACTGGTTTGATTCACTATAATAGATAGAGGCTGAAAACATGTACAGGGTCAACTAGGTCGATTAAGTACAATAGATAGGGAAAATTAGAAATCCTAAAACATATTGTCTTGACTAAAATAATTATGTACTAAGAATAATTTTGTAAGTACTTTAAAAATTAATAATTGAATGGAAACAAAATATCAATTGGATCAATGAGGTTGATCCAATTAAGGCACACAACATAAATCCTTGCACCAATGCTAGCTAATGCAAGTTTTTACAATCCAAAAAATAATTAAGAAAAGAGCAAGCAATCAACTTGGAAAGTAAAAGGTAACTATTTTCTCAACCTATGATGGGAAGTTGGTTGTAAGCAAGGAACTAGAAATCAATCTAAGGATAGTTTCAAGATATTTGGGCTAAAATGGATCTATATTGGCAAAGGTACATGCTTGGTATTGTGGCCTACCCCTCACTTCACACATCACAATGATAAGGGTGTTGATTTATTATCTATAATATACCATTAAACATGTATTTACTTGGCCATAAAAACAAGTTAGCTTCTCCCTTGGTGATGAAATCTAAGTAGGTTGGACTTAGGTAGGCAATTGTTAAAGTGTTTTTTGATATTTTTTTGATTTAGTTATGTGTGCATAAAATAGAAAATATTGAAACTAAATGTTAAATTGAAGACCACCTAAGCATGCAAATAATAAGAAATGAAAGTGTGAGATAATTACCAGCATATAATGGTTAATTCTAACTTTGAAACATGGTAAAGTTTCGATATAGTTCATAGTGTATGCACAAAATATAGAGCAGGGTTGATAGTATTACCTTTACAATGCATAAGCAAGGTCTAAAAGAGAACAATGTTGACAGAGTTGATCCAATTATCTAGAAAACACATAACATATAAAACTAGGTTGATAAGGTCAATCTAGTTGACTATATAAGGGCAATTTTAAAGAATACTAACTATGAAAAGAAAATAATATAAGGAAAGAGAAAAAGCATAGAAAGGAATCTTAGTGAGTCTAAATATGTAGAGAAGTTAGATTATTGTCAAATAACCTTGATGAAATCTTGAAAATTTTGGTACAAGGTCAATTAGGTTGATCTAACTTTATAAAAGCCTATTGATGAGTTCCTAAAATGTATAGTGTTAATTGTGTTCACCTATTATGATAAATAGGATAACTAAAAATATGTAGGGTTGATTGGGTCAACCTATTATTCTAAAAATGATGTCTAAAAATGTATAGGGTTAGTGGAGTCAACCTAGTAGTATGAACTAGATGTCTAAAAATCTATAAAACTATACTGGTTTGACTAACTTGATCCAGTAGATTGTACCAAAAAACTTGCACATAGAAATTAGAACTAGGTCAATGTAATCAACCCAATATGGTAGATACATGATAAAAATAATGTTAAAATAATTAAATAAGTGAATAAATCTTATAAGCTTTAGATTCATTTTGGGTTCACTAGAATGTATGCAATCATAAATTCATAATGTCTATAAATCAATCCTATCTCAAAGAAGATAGAGCATACCTACACTTACAATTGGGAATACATTTATTAAGTAGGAACATGACCAATATGGGGATCCACTAGACTTAATTAAGGGATAAATTATCACAATACACTATGCTAAAGAGGGTTCTAAAGCCTCCAGTCTAACACAATCACACAATAACCCTAAGGGAGTCCTAGGTTTTGATATTTCACCTATGCTAATAAAAAGAAAGTAAATCTAATCTAGTGCTCACCAAATCTTGTGGTACAAAGTGGGGGTTAGAAACAAAACAAAAAATAAACATCCTTATAAGAAATATACTCACATTATTGTATATAGAATTCTAATGCATGGAAGAGATGCATAATTGCATTATCTATCTACTCTTACATGTGAGAAATAAAGTTAGGAATACTTAATTTGAAGATGAACTCATCGAGCCT
Source organism: Torreya grandis (assembly GCA_037957365.1). Lineage (NCBI taxonomy): Eukaryota > Viridiplantae > Streptophyta > Pinopsida > Cupressales > Taxaceae > Torreya > Torreya grandis. The sequence goes on along the minus strand of JARHVA010006627.1, from coordinate 832,806 downwards.
CAATCTCTCCCTTAGCCAAGGTTATTCATAACAAATTATTGTGGTATGTAAGGATAACAAAGAAAATTCAGCTCTATGCTACACAACCTATCAATGCATCCAAAATACTTATACAAAAGACAAAATCCACATCTCCAAAGAAAGTATGGAACCTTAAGCTTTACTTCTCAATTATAATGGTCAATAAGTAGATGTTCATTCACACTTACTTCTTATTCACTTATTTCTTATCAAATGGTGGGAAATGAACTCGTCTATATATGTAGATATTTACTTAAAACCTTTTGAAAATATTAGCCAATAGGGTTGACCTATTCAACCCTATAAAATTCTAGATATTAATTCACTAGGTCCCAAGTTAGGTTAGCCAAAGGTAAAAATAACTCCTAAGTGAAAATAACTCAAAACTATACAGGGTCGACCTAGTTAACCGTATACAACTGACTAACAAAATGGAAATTAGGTAAGGAATAATAGGATAAAATGTGTCAAAAGTCTAGAATGGGTTCTACTGAGAAGAACAAGATTAAGGTAAATGGTTTTAGGAGACAAGTGTGTAGATAACATGTGGTAAAAGGGACAAAATTCCTATGAAACACTAATGGTCTACCCACCCCTTTCCTACTGAACCCCTTAAAGCATTGACTTAGAGATATTGAGACTTGATGGGTTCTTTCAAGATAAAAAGTATCAGTATGTGTTAAAACTTTGAAAATATTATGTGTATACACTTACTAATGGTGTAGGACAAGTAGTCTAAATTTCCATGTCACCATATAATCTCTTGAGAGAAGGAGGTATAAAAACCCTACTTATTCATGCACTTTTATTTTTGGATTAACACTCAAAATCCTCTCAAGAGAATGTACATAGATAAAATTCAATAATACTATGTAGACTTGTCAGTTTTAGGATCTAAGATGTTACACTTAGGTGTTTGTGTATTTTTTATCCTTTATTGCATGGTTTTTTAGTCTAATCTATTTTTTTTTATAACACATCAAAACAAGTTTTGTTTATACATCACTCCATTATTTGAGGAGGTATTATGCCATCCTTTTGATACCATACTTTTGCCTTAGAATTTAGATAAATCTTTATGTGTGTTTCACTTTATTGGAAAGGGTAATGTTATGATTCACAATCCATTTCAATTTGAATGCCTTGGAGTTTTGAAACCAACTATCAGTCACATCTTTATAGCAATGCACTACTCAAATAATTTCATAGACTTGTTTTCTTTGTGCCAAAATCCAATTTTCAAAACCAATCTACATGTGCTTTCTATAACTTTATCTAATGTCATTATGGCATTCAGATTCAAACATTACAAGTTTGATTTTAAGAAAAACCTAGTTTCCTAGGTTAAGTTTTTTTAATTAACCTTGAAATTTCAAATTCAAACATTGATTTATTTATATTTATGCCTTGTGTAATTTGGGCCCAGACATCAATCTTTCTCTTTTGGGTTATGTAACTTAGGTTAATTCTTTACCCAATTTGAAAACTATTATTTGTGCCTAGATTGGAGACAAATATCCTATCTTATTTATGCCTTTATTTCATGCATTATAACAATTGATCAAGTTCATGTCTAACATCAAATGCCTAGTATATGTCAAAGTGTTTCAAATTAGTTATATTAAACCATACCCATTTTTGTTTAAAGTCTATATTTTGTGTTTATTTTGCCAAAAGTCCTAGCACATGCCTATTTTGAGCCAATATTTTGTGTCGTATTTGGCCAATTGAACTAACAACTTATATTTTCTTAGATTAGACTTTATTAGAACACTTTGTACTTAGAGTTTGGCATGCCAATTTTTATACAGCCACTTGACCTTTTATGTAAGATATTTAATGTTAAACATTTAACATTATATTTTTTTAGACCAATTTTGATCATAGACCATTTTTTGAGATATAGCTCCATCATTTGACCACGTTAGACCAATTTAAAACCATTTTTCCATTGGACATTTTTTTTAGAGTTTATAGAACTATCAATCATTTTTGTGTAACATTTAACTTTAATTTGAATATGTCTCACTATACTCATAGTGGAGTCAAGGATAATCTGGTATGTGGTAATGTGGTCGCACAAGATGACTTTGTTCAAGACCCCTATGGTGATAATGCAATTTGTGAGATGCATACTTTTCCATATTAAGACATTAAAAATAAGAAGCAAATCCAAAATCCTTTAGCCCAATATTTGGTCAACACACCTCCATACTCAAAGTAGGAATAAGAGAAAATAATGTAGTACTTAGCTAACATACCATTAGTTGTAGATAAAATTCAATAATAATTATACTACATTATGATTCCATTAGCTTAAGACCTTTATTTATTTGATCATCAATTTCTTGAAAAAAAGGATGAATTTTTAATCAGATCCATGGAGGTAGGGGCTAGGTTTTTGGCAAACTTTCCACATAAAAACCTGTCAAGTCTAGTAAGAGTACCTTACAACATGCCTTATAATCAAAACATTGAACATGCCTCTTCTATAAATCTTAAATCTCTAATACCGATGACATATCAAGATCCATGTATGCTTGTCATAGTAAAAGGACTCATGAAGGACCACTTCATATAGTTTTATATAGCATACCAAACCTATTTAAATTTATCATGCAATTTCAATAACATGACCATTGCAAATGCTCCACTTATCGAGTTATCTCCTTCAACAAGGGTCTTAATTGAATTGATAATCCAAGAAAATTAGGGTATATACCCATTTGTGTAAATTTATTTAGTTGGATGCATCTTCAATACCCCATATATTAAATAAGTTTCTTATGCTTCTACATAGATGAATGACCTAAACATAGTGGATAATATGCTAGTGTCATCTACTCCAGACCAAAGTGGTGTAAGTAAACAAATAACTATTCCAAATAAAATATGCCTTTAATTAACACCAAAATTAGTTAAAAAATGCATACGGTAGGAAATTCTACCTCCAAACCATTACAATCTACCTCTAATCATCAATTATTTGATTCATTAGGCATTCAACCTCAAGGATTAAGTAGTTAATCCCAAATCAGTGTCCTACCTTAGCAAAATGAGATGAATTTTACTCCACCATAACATTTGATAAGTAACATTCCACAAAAATAGGTACAATATAACATACCAATATAATAGAGGTAAAACATTCCACCATCTTCATATGGGAAACCAATGTTCCACCTCACTAGGTAGTTACAAACATCCCTCTTCAGTCATAGACCAACATACGATTACAATCACAAATGATGTCTAATAAATATAATATGACTATTGGTCAGTGAAAAATTCCAAACACTTTATACATGTCTAGTCCATAATAAGTGTTCATATAACCAAGATGTTCTACCATTCTAAAAGTGCCAATAAAGCAATAATTGCCTTTTGTTCCCAACATGCCACAAATCCAATGATAGGGATTTCTTTCATAATAAGTTCCATTTATTAATCCAAGATTGACTAGTTGGCAATAAGTACCTACTCAATCTTAGTAGGCATAATACCTCACTTAAAGACATATACTTTCATCTCAGCCATAATTTCCCCAAAATTAGTCCTACATACCAAATCCCAATAGGATTATCACATTGTAATGCATGCAATTCCAACAATCACATCCTAATATATGTATGAATATTCTTGGTCAACTCAATAACCAAACCAACATTCCATATCAAACCATACCTCCACTATACCTTGATCAAACTAGTAAATTTTTAATTGACCAACCTTCACCTCAAGCCAATGTTCTATTAAATTTCTTAGGATAAACACTGTAATAAATGATGGATGCAAATATTACATCCAAGATAGGAAATAGATGAAGAATTTTAAGTTGGATTATGTGTGTTCCTACCCATTCAACATGGAATATTTAAAAATACCATTTCCTCTAGGGTATGAACGACTAAAGTTCAACAAATACAAGGGTAAAGGAGACCTCAAGGCCCATTTAAGTGAATTATTTATTGCTTTGTAAGAAGTGGCTTACAATGACATCTACCTCCTACTATTATTCCTAGGAGTCTAGTAGGACAAGCCTTTGAGTGGTTCTTGAAATTGCTAAACAACTCGATATCTTATTTTTATGACCTTTCAAACAAGTTTGTACAACCCTTCTCCTATAATCTCAAACATGAGATTTCATTACTCTATTTGACTCAATCCAAATATAAATATGATGAAATATTTTTGAGTTATCTTCAGTGATGGTGAGCACTTGATATCTAATTAACTCATAGTTAACTAGATAAGCAATTAGCCATCACGTTTAAAAAAAATTAACATAGAGAGATATCTTACATTTTGGAGCTACAACGTATACACAATTTTAAGGAAATTATTGACAACTTTTTTCTCATAAAAAAAGGACCTTATTAACAAAGGTATCATCAAGATAAACTCTTCCAATCAGAACCAACTCAAAACCAAAATAATGGCCAAAACTAGAACCAAGTCCAAGAACAAGCATTGTAACTAGCTTAGGCTAGAAATTATGAGAAATCTAAGACATTAAATCATAACAAGAATGTTGTTGGAAATGGAATACTTGAGTTAATACATGTCCAAATGGTATGAACACCATTTATTGAACCTATGTCACATATGTAACTTACTCCTAACTAGAAACCTCTTCAGCAAGCATAACCTTTGTATCAACCTAGACTAGTGCAATAAATGCAAACACCTTTATCTTTGTAAACCCCTCCTCCTTTAAGGAGAACTATGCCTACTCATAATGTCTTTAGTGACCTTGGAAAACTAATTGAATATGTGTTTCATAATTTATCTACCACTAATCTATTTATTTTTTCCATTTTAAAGTACTATCTTGAGGGCATTCCTTATTTGGATTGGTATAAATAAAATGATCTTTATGAATACCATCAGGTTAATGGACATAATCTATGTTATTGTGTGCAAATTAAACATGTTTTTTAGAATATGTTGGAAAATTGGGAGATAACATTAAAAACTAGAGATTTTACATCCAATTAGATTCTAGGTATTTATCAAAACCCTTTTCCACAAAATAATAAAAAATAATAATAGTAGCAAAGGCTAGAATAATATCAATAATAGTATCAACAATTAAGATAAAAAAACAATATGAATAGTAGAACCAATGCCAGCTAAATGGATAAAACCAAGGCCAGAATGATGCCAATAATTAACAAACTTACCATGTAGTTAAACATGACTAAAACAGGGTTGTAGGCCATATTGTGGGATGTCATATTTCCACCATCTTCATCAATCTAAGACCAAGTATTAACCAAAAAAATCATTTCTAATTAATTCCAACCAACCAACTTTTGTTAGTGATCCTTCATTGACTTAAGACTGCATACATGCATACCAACAAGTAGGGGTTACTACTTTTGGACCTTATACCAATAGCTCATTATTGACTCATGACCACATACAACTGCACTAGTAATGGAGACTTATCCTATCTAGCCCCCCTCTACCATTATTTCTAGTAATAATGGTCCTATATCTAATCTTAAGTGTTCAATCATAACTTGACATTCAAATATTACCATCTCAGGCCCAAAACCATCTTTCACCACACCTATTCAATCATCTGTTTTAGTTAGGATAAACTATTTACTGCTATGAAACACAAGATGTTTGATATTGTGGAATAATTATAGAAAATGCCCATAAAAATTTCCATTTTGGATTTGTTTCATATGTCTACAATCCATAAGAATATATTGACAGAGTTATTTGGTCAATCCCAAGTTCTTAATGGCATATTTCTAGACCAATTCTAAGATTTAGTGAGGCATCTAGCACCAGGCCATCAATTAACCTTCAACCAAAGTTATATGTCATCCCTTGTCCCTCTACATAACAATCCATTATACATTAAAGTTGTTATAATCCAACACAAAGTGAAATATACCCTCATAAACAATGGATCAAGTATAAATATTGTGTTTCTAAAGCTCATCAAGCTTCTCAAGTATACAATAATTGATCTCTAACCATAAATGATCACCATCAAAGCCTATGAAAAATAAAGAGGGAGATAAACTATGCCATGTGTTAGACCTCAGTTTGTCATGTAATTTACTTTTGGGTAGACCTTAGATACATAATATTCAAGTAATCCCTTCAACATTGCACCAATGTATCAAGTTCTCCCATTCAGGCATAGAGGTCATTATCCATGGAGATTTGTAGCCATACAAACATTACAAGCACTTGTAGATGAAGTAAAAAATCTATAAATACCATTTTGGCTTAAATCTAGTTCCCAAAAAGTACAAGGGGAAGTAAATTCTTCTTGATTCACTAGAGGCCAACTGTATTAACCCAAATACCCTTGATTCACTTTATCATATGCCACCTCTTGAAATTTCTAATCATTATGCCATTTTGACTAATAGGCCAAAATAATATCGACCCATGATACATTACACATTACCAAGCTTCCACATAATCCTAAGTCCCATGGAAGACCTAAAGCCAAACCAACCTACATAGAATGGTAGTGAAAAGGAAAAGGAAAACTACATATTCTAGCACCTATCATTTTCACATCAGTCACTAGCCAAGAATAGGACCCTCTTTTAAATGATGAATCCTAGTTATACAATGACAAATTAGCTGACTATTACTAAAATACCAAGTACCCAATACCTAAAAATATCATGGAAAAGCATGCCTATCAAAGAGGAGGCCTCAAGCCTAATCAACAAGGAATAATTGAACCAATTTCTTACACTTAGTATAAAATAACCTATGGTGACTCCATGTATCTTATCCATGTTCTAATGCTAATGACTAGTGATGACAATGCCAACAACAAAGCAGAGTCTGATCATAACATTTATGAAGACCTTGCCAATACCAATTTTTTTGACACCAATGCCATTTATATCCTTAGACTAGTCATTCACAATAATCCACTTCCTCTATATCACCCTAGACATATAGACTTGTGCTAACAAGAATCCATATTTCCTATATATGAGTTTTATAATGATGAGGCCTTTTGCAAATTTTTAGGCCTAAGGGACAATGTTCTATTGGGAGAACACAAACAAGGGTTATCAATCAAAATGGATCCTATAGCCTATTTTGGAGAATAAGTGAATACCCTTAGCCACAAATAGTTGAATAAAATATTAAGGTCCCAAAGTGAAAATCTCTTTGAGGCACTTTTGGACCCAGGTAAAAGTAAAGAGAAAGGCTAGTCTAGTGTTGAAAACATGTTTCAAACACCATTATATGGGTGTGTTTAAACTTCCACAAACATAGCTCAAGAGACCACCAATGATGAACTTGCCTATGGGTTTGAGTTAAGTTATTAATAACAAAAATATTTTTATTGAATCATCCAAGACTTTACAATAGTGTTTGTCGCATGGCCATCCCTACCATTAGGAGATTATAATTCCTCATACCTTGGATAACTTAAAGATCCATCTCAAATTGAGGACTCTACCATTGTAGGATAATTTAAATCTTTGCCAACCATTCTGGATGATGGGTTGACTCTTATTGTAGAGGATACTATAGAATTCAACATTTGGACTCTAGATGACCCAAAATGGATCAAATTAGGTGTATCCCTCACTGAGGAGGAATGTGAAGTCTTTACATCCCTTTTGAGGGAATTTGTTGATATAATTTCTTAAGACTACTCTCATATGCCATGTTTAGACCTCACTGTAGTTGTAGACCATCTTGTGTGACATACTAATTCCAATCAAATAAAATATAAATTTTGAAATATGTATCTTCACATTGATGAATTAGTGAATAAAGAGTTGGTAAAACTCTTAGAAGTGAGATGTATTTTATTGATTAACTACTCAACGTAGATCCCAAATGTTGTGCTAGTTAGTAAGAATCTAAAAGGAATCAAAATTTGTACTAATTTTTGAGACATAAACATGACCTACTCTAAGAATGACTTTCCTCTACCAAAAATTGAAATGATAGTTGACTCCATAGTCGGTTATGAAATGATTTCACTGATAGATGGATTTTCAAGATACAACTAGATCATGATTTCCCCACAAGACTAACATAAAATAGTGTTTAGCACTCCATGGGGAACATTTTGTTATCAAGTTATACCATTTGGTCTCAAAAATGGTGGGTTCACCTACCAAAGAGCCATGACCATCATATTTCATGATATTATTCATGACATTGTTGAAGACTATGTCAATGACATATTAGACATATCAAAGACCAAGACCAATCATCTAACAACACTACAAATTATATTTAATGGACTACATGAATACAAGGTTAGAGTCAATCTTAATAAGTGTAATTTTAGAGTTAATTTAGGCAAATTTATAGGCTTCATTATGTCTCACCAAGGTATTGAAGTTGATCCATCTAAAGTACAAGACATTACCCAGATGCCATCACCAAAAAATTTTAAGCAACTCCATAGTTTAGAGGGTAAGATCCAGTCAACCCCATGATTCATTTATCAATTATCCAATAAATTCCATCTATTTATATACCTACTAAAGAAATATGACATGTTTCATTGGGATGATGAATCTTATAAATCCTTCCATCACCTGAAAGACTGTCTTATAAATATACTTATTTTGTTTCCACCAATTCTAGGAAAGTTATTCTTACTATATATATCTACCACAGACAAATCCCTAGGGGCACTTCTAGCTTAGCATGATGATAATGGAAAATAACATGTCATGTATTATTTATGTCATATATTGGTTGTGTATGAACATAATTATATTCCCATTAAAAAAACATATTTATTTGTGGTCCTCGCTACTTAGAAACAATAAGACAATGGTCATTTCAAAAGTAGATCCACTCAACTGTTTACTATCTTAAAAAAATTACAATGCCACATGGCCAAATGGATCATGTTATTGGGTGAATTTTAGATAGAATATGTCAACCTAAAATTCATAAAGGAACAAGTACTTACATATCAACTTGTTGAAGCTCCCCTTATATATATAGAACATTTAACATTTCAATTCCTAGATGAGTCCATTATGACCATCATTAAAACACCTCTTGAGGAGTATCATTGGAATCTATATTTTGATGGATCATTCAAAACACATGGATTGGGGGTATTTATTTTATTTATTACACCATGGGGAGATCATATCCCTAAATATTTTTGGATCAGCTTTTCTTGTGCTAACATGGCTAAATATGAAGCACTCATTATAGGACTTTGTTAGGCAGTAAAATGGAACATATAATAACTAAAGGTTTATGGTGATTCTCAATTAATCATCAAAAGGTTATAAACCATTTTTAGACCAAGGATGACAAAATGGTACCATACAAGGCAATGGTCAACACTCTAAAACAATAGATTATCAATGTACATTTTGAACATATACCAAGGGTCAATAATAGAATAACAGATACCATGGCCATCATTAGATATTTGATTCACATAATGACATGGTAAAATAATACCAATTACTCATTGAATCTAATGTTAGCTCATGAACCTTCAACCATCATAATGATTTATTATATTATTGGTCCCAGTTATATATGGTATTTAGACCTTTATGCTTATATTCATGACCATATTATGCCAGCATACCTATCTCATAAACAATAAAATGACTTTATCCACTTTGCCACATGATATATCTTAATTGGATGAACTCTTTATCACCATAAATTTGATGGAAATCTACTTCATTATTTAATTTAGACATAATCAACATTAACATTATGGGAATTTCATGAAAGAGTATGTAAATCCCACACAAGTGGGGCTACCCTATCCAAAAAGATCCTATATATTGGGTATTATTGGCCAACTATAGATGTAGATGTAGTTTCATATGTTAAAAAGTATGATAGATGTCAACAACATGCCAATTTTATTCATGCCCTAGCCAAAACTCTAAAACCAATGCTTACACCCTATCCATTTGTAGCTTGGGGTCTCGATCTCATTAGGAAGATAAACCCCACCTTTCTTGATGGCCATAACATATCCTTACACTTACTGAGTATTTTACTAAGTGGATTAAATCTATACTCCTCACTTAGATGACTAAAAAACAAATTTTTAAATTCATATTCAACCACCACATTTACTACTATGGTATCCCATCTGACATTATATTTGATAATGGCAAATCATTAAAAAATAAGGACATAAAATCACTTTGTGATTACAAAGTCACTTAGAATTTTTATACAACATATTACCCATAAGGTAATTCCCAAGAAAAATCATCTAACAAAACCATTATCAACATCCTTTAAAATATTTTCAATGATGTTCACCATGATTGAAACCTTCAAATATTTCATTCCCTCTAGGCATACCAAACCAATTACCATACTGCCACAAGAGCCACTCTGTATTCACTCATTTATGGAAATAAGTCAATTCTTCCCATTAAGGTTGAGTTACCTTCTTTGTGCATCTCTTTAAATCATGTCTTAGATGATGAAGACTATTGAGTAGAAAGAGATGGGATTACTTGATGAGAAATGCATGGTCTTAGTTAATAACCTTCAAGCATACCAAAACTAAATCTATGGCCATTATAACTAGCATGTAAACTCAGATAATTTGAACTTGGTTATATTTTATTTAAATAAAATACCATGATTGATAAGAAACATAATGAAAAGTTCAAACCTAACTTGATTGTCCATTCCATCATTTTTGTAAACTATGACCCTAGAGCATAGAGACTCACTACACCATATGAGGATGAACTTGATGATCTAATGAATATTATAGAACTCAAGAATTAATTTTCTTAAGAGACTTGAAATATTTCTTATAAGACCCATTTCAATTTTACCACAATACTGACATTCTTCATTGAACCATAGAATTATATCTTATACCATTCTAACATGCCTTTCCTTTTGAACAAGTTGTTTTACCCCTCCCTACCTAGCCATTTTACCATGGTTCCATTTCATTGATTCCACAATCATTTTTATCATGAATATTTTTATTGAATTTCAATAATTGATTCCATATTCCAAATAGAGGCCATATTTTGGAGTAGTATAATAGTGTTTTGGTAGCCGCATCCTTTATTTTCTTGTTTTATTTTATACCAAGTAGGCCTAATTATAATTGTCTTTTATCGAATCTGTGTCTCATTGTCATGTTACTAATTATAACTACCTATGGATAAATTATTATCATTGACCTATGTCATTGTTTCTTAATTATAACTACCTATGGGTAAATTAGGAACAACATTGTTTATCATGATTTGAAGTACCACCTTGCCATGCCTATGTTATATTATGTCATTTGACCACTTTAACTATTTTGTTTGAGTTTGATTCTACCTAATTAGAATTCCTTTGATAATATGTATAACAACAGTGACTAGATGTCCTATCTTGGGACTATATAGGTAGTGCTTGATTCACATTGAGGTCATCTCAGTCACCCCTTTACCACACTCTTGTCATTTTGTGAGAAATTTAAAGTTTGGATGCTCTCACCATTTTGTGAGCTTGGAAAGTTTAGTATCTCATCACTCTTGATTGAGTTGAGATACTTAGAAATACAAAAATATTTACAAAAGACCTATAAAATCCTAAATATCAACCACTTTTATACCTTAAGAATTATGGGATCCCTAGATATCTCACAAGAAACCACTTTTCATTTAGTTTTCCCATCCTTACTATCCTAACATCCCATGCTCTCTCCATATTGCGAGTTCATTCCCATATTCCTCTACAATATTAATCATATTTTTCTTCTCATCAATTTATTTTATCCCATTTCCTAGGGGAACTACATTTGGCCTAGAGTTTTTATTGGATATTACATCCATGGAAATATGTAGGCAATGCCCACTTTCCTAGTACATCTATAGATAGCTTGACCACCCCCTTCCTTTTCTTTTATTCTCCCCCCAATTTTTGTTTGTTGGCTCCTATACCTAGGGGAAATTGTTCCTTATATTCTTTGTTCTCTCTTTATGATAACATTGTGATTAACCATTGTTTGTTTTTGTTTCTTTTATTTTCTTTGTTTTATTTTGTTTCTTAATGTTATATAATTATATTTATTTGATTTTTTCCTATTTGTTTGAGTTTTTGTTGTACCTTTATTTAGTTTGTGTGTTTATTAAGTGAGTCCTTTCACCTTATTCTTGAATCCATCCATATTCATACATCAATATTATCATCATGATTTTTATTATTGGTGCATAGTTTTACATTTTTTATTAGTTCACATGTTAGTCCTTATGTATTTTTTAGCTAAGTCATCCTAGTGTTCTATCATGATGCATACTGTCATGTGATACAACAAAAATAAGCTCCAGAAGTCTACACAATAATGAGGCCATGATACTCCTTGGCACCTAAATAATATTTGATCTACCCAAATCATTTCCATATATAGATTAATTAAAAAACAAAAGATTTTTAACCCTTACTAGTAAAAATGAGCATCTCCCTACTAGCAGGTTGCCCAAATTCATCTTTATCCTTTGTCCCTAATTTACCATCATATCTTCTATAATTGGGGTACAATGCTTATAACTGCCTCTAGGTAAATCATTATATACCATTCTACTTTTATTACCAATGATTCTAACCACCTTTGGGTAAATCATTATGTTGCATCCATTTCAAGGTTGATGATTCAAACCACCTATGATAAAATCATTATCTTTCTTCTACCTAATCAGGACATGTTTTAATGATGATAATGTTTATAACCACATTCAGGAAAACTATTATCTCTATCCACCCAATCAGGGCATGTTTTTATCCTATCAATGATTATAACCACCTATGGTCAAATCATTATTTTACCTTTTAATGATTACAAACACTTTTGGGAAAATCATCTATTGTTACATTAAGCCTTTTCATATGATTATAATTGCATTTGGGTAAATCATTGCCTTTTGTCCCATCTATGCTGATGATTATAACCACCTATGGGTAAATCATCATGTTTGTCTACCCAAATATGGTAGTTCTATATATCATTGATTATAACTAGTTGTGGCTAAATCAATCTCTTCCACCCCTCTCCTCTTTTTGGTCCCCTCATTTCCTCTTTTTGAGGGATTGATCCCCAACCCTTTTTGTTAATTGCTCCCTCGAGGAGGCACCTACATTTAATCCATTACTATTTAAGTAGTAAGCATACAAGACCTTTTAATTATTTGAGAAGATGTTACTAAGCCTATATCTTATAATTCTTTCCCAAATAAGGGAAAACTATAGACACCTAAAACTGACCACAACTATCCTTCCAACTAGACTTTAGACTAATTCTTACCACCCATTATAAATTAAGACTAAGAATCACTAAACATCTCAAATTTTATTGTCCATCATTCATCAAATTTTAGAATCAAGTTGAGACATACTTAATTGGGGTATCCTATCATATGCAACAATAACCTCCCATAGATTCCTCCCTAATCACTTTATGGCATAACAACTATCAATTTGGCCTATAGACTTATTAAGTGGGGCACATGAACAAATACCAAATCTTGAAAGAGATAAATGGATAATTAGAATTAATTAATAAGATAAACCAAATTAAATGGATACTTAAATTATCCATGTGTAATAAATGAATATATAAAAAAGGAAATTCAAAAAAATCAAATATCCTATCCTCTCATCATTGCCATTATGAGTTTTTAAGCTCTTTGAAAATATCTTAAAATGTCTCATTTTGGAGAGCCAGGCCTAGCAATTACAATAATAATTAATTGATAACTATTAACTCTACTAAGGTTATATTTGACTCACCTAGGTTATGTTTGAACCCATTCCAAGCCTTAGGTTTACCCTAAGTCACCTTGGGTGAGATTTAAATCCTTAGGCTATAAATATATAATGCCATGTCTCTTCATTTTTAAGCTCTCATAGTCCAAAGTTATAATACAAAATTGGAGAGAAATAAGCCATTTGATTTAGTGTTATAATTCCAAAATTTCCTTTCAAGTAGTGTTATAACACCAAAATATTAAGCCAAGCTACATCAAGCCACATCAAATCCAATGGTGTTAAGGAGAGAAGGAGCCAACAAGATTCATTTTCCAAAGACTCTTTGATTCACAAGCTAAAAGAGCCACTCAATAATGTATTTGGAGATCTAAAGGAAGGTAAAGGATTCATTGGCTTTTATTTTTTAGTTGTGCTTTCATTTATCTTTTATTATTAAGTTCTCCCTAAGTTCTAGGCTTGGATTGTAAGTTTTAGTATATTTTCTTTAGGTTTTTGTTACTTGAACTAACAAATTACTAACTCACCTTCTTATATTCCTATGATCACAGGTCCTAGACTATGTCAACTAAGGTATTCCTTTCTACAAAACAAAATCATTCTATTTGGCCCATTCTCACATAGGTTGGTATTTATTACTTCTGTACAGAACACAACTAGTTGACCCAACTATGTCCTTTACTTTTTTTTTTTACTTTCCCTCCAAACTCTATCAACCCAGTTGACTCTATACCATTTGGCTGATACCATTTTATATCTGGCTCAATTTGATCTTACTTTTAATCTTTGCTTTCTGATCTTAGATTCTTATTTCAAGAATTATGAAATCCCTTATAAAAATATTTTTGGATAACCTTAATCCATTTAGATGATATATGGGATGTTCTTTCATTCCTACATTTTATACCTATATTATCACCCTTTGTGTACTTTTTATCACCCCTCATCTTTGGATTGAAATATGTTCCAAATTACTCCAACTAATGACACTGATGGATTAGATCCATTTTAAACTTCTCAAGATAATTCTTTCTTTAAATCACCTTATTACAATATAAGGAAAATTAACACTAGATTAACCAATAACCCTTTATAAGATATTTTAAACACCAACAATCCATCCCATAATGATCCTCTACCTAATAACCCACCCCCTAATACCACTATAGGAATGTTCCTCCTACCAATCCTAACAATCCACCTTTAAATAGTGATAACCCCAATCCACTAATTGACACCACCCAAATTATTTCATAAATATTACAACAAATAAACATCATGCAAGCATATAATACTTATCAAATGATGAAAATGCAACATAGTTTTTTAAACATGGCTAATAAACCTCCTATTCTCTTATCTCAAAATAACCAAAATTATTTCCCTCAAACTCTTAGAGATGACACATTAAATATCACTACCCAAACCATTACGTAAAATAAGATGCTACAAAATATTCGAAGTGAACCTTTAGCCCTCTTCAACATTTCTATTTCTATTGGAAATATCTCTCCAATTATTAAATATGATGGGACTAAATACCCTGCATATTTACTTAAATCATTTTGTAATAATTAAAAAGAGTGGATCATAACTAATACCTTTTCCACTACCAAAAGTTTACTCAAAGCATTTGAAAGCAATGTATTAGAATGGTATAATAAACTCCCTCAACATTCTATATGGAAAATTGAGTATTTAGTCAAACCTTTATTTAAGGAATTTTAATGTAATCATCTTCCAAAAAAATTTCTTACACATTTCACTAATGCGAAATAATCCCCTTCTAAATCAGCTCATGATTTCATTAAATAATGGAAATCTTTGGATCACAAATCTGATCATAACATGACTAAGGATAACTTATTCAAAGTATTCATAACTACCTTAACACCTTCCATTCAATACAAGTTTCAAACGTTTTATCACCAAACTATAAACAATGTCATTGATCAAGCTAAAAGACAAGAATTTCTTATGAAATAGTTTGAGCCCAACATTAAAACCATCAAGGCATGTTTAAAAAATTCCACTAGTGCAATCACTAACAATCCTCCTCAAACGAAACTAGTAGTAGCCAAAATGGATACTCCCCAAACTTCTCATGCACCCTTAACTATTCATTAAATGAAATAAATTTTAATTCCTTATAAGCCATTCACTTATGCCAATAATCCACCTACATGGTATAATCCTTAAAAAAATTATTCATTTCATGATGATATTAGTCATTCTCATGAAACATGTTGCAAGCTTACCAAATTTGCCATTTCTTTTATGTTAAGAGATACACTCAATTATGAGTCTATTATCAAAATACGTCATCATGATTATGTTAAATCCTCTCAAAATAAACAAGATTCCAAGCCTTCCTCCTATAAAAACTCAAAAACTTTTTATACCTCTAACCCATAACATTTAAATGAAGATATATGTGAAATTGATGCTAATTATGACCAATATTATACCAATTCTCAACATATGAATGCAACTAAATTCATTTATCAACATAAACCCACCCATAAAGATCCCATCACTAATCCAAAGAAACCATCACTCAAAGAACAACATCTTAAAGACACCACTACCACTACCATACATTCTGACAAAATGAGGAAACATTTCCACAATAGAACCTCAAACTATTTATTTTCCTACTAAAAACATTTTACCCTCCAAGCCTCATGCTAGATCCTTATCTTCTAAATCTCACTGAAATTTATAAGAGGAGCTCAAATATATGCCCTGTAAAATACCCCTCATGGAGTTAGTTTTTACTTCTCCATATCACCAAAAATTCTTAATTTAATAATTACAAGACATTGAATAACCTCTTTCCCTTGAAGTGGAACACCCCTTTAAAATTCCTACACCAAAAAAATAAAACACTATTTAGATTGTTTTTCTTTATTCCAAACTTTCCAAAGAATTCTTTGAATAAGATATGATCAATGATGAAATTAAATTTTAAGCTGGTGACCCACCTCTTTCCATTAAAATCTTAATTAATACCACCATTATTTAAAAGTACTTATGAGATGAAGGGTCAAGAATTAATGTTACATCCCTTTGGTTAATTAGACAATCTGGGTATTTCTACCTTTCTAAGTTACCCATTTAGTAGGTGTTAAACTCATAAATACTGCATGACAAGTTACACGATTGAGTAGTGTCAAGTTATCTGAAAATAGGTTTGTGCACTAACACTTCCCATCTATGACCTCAATAAAAAATCAGTTCATATTTACACATCAAATAAGTTATTTTTATACACCTATAAGGATTCCCTAATACATTCCCCATGTAACTATCCTTCACTACATCAACATGGCACATGAGTTAGAGTGCGCAGGTTTCCCTAACTTCAACTAGTAAAATAAATAAGTATGAAGGGAGTACTTATAAATCATGTAGAGAAAGATCAATATATTCAAATATTATTATGAACTCTTATTGAAATATGTATTTACACTCAAATGGTAAATGCCCATGCCAAATCATAGATTTTCACATTTGTGTCCTTGTAAAACATAAACTACAATCTCAATTTCATAATATTCTCTTTGTATACCAATGTAGGTTCCTTATGAATGTAAAAAATACAAAGAACATTATAAGAGACTAGGTATGGATGTAGTTTCATCTAGTATCTATAAAATATCCCTTAATTCCCTTCACAATATTGTAACCACACTATGCAACCAACTCTCTGTACAATATTCAATGCACACCCTCTGCATATAATTCACTTAGATATTCTATATGAATCTATGCATAGGAATCTATAAATAAGTGTGTATGGTTTAATGTGAATCCCATCTCCAAAATTAGGAATACAATAATTCCACTACTTGTGCAGGATTATAAGGCATAATCTAAATATATGTCTTCATAGTTCCATGCCAATAAAGTAGTCTAGATGGATTGATAGGAGGTAGCAATAAATTAGGATGGTAGTTAAATCTGACTAGATGTCAAGGGAATAAAACAAAAAATAATTAATGTAGGTTAAATTATTATGTTATCAAAATATGGGCATGTTATCTCTTATGACAAAGATCCCAACTGCCTCTCCACATCATCATTAAATGTTGTTATTACCCTTATATTGGGTAAAATTATAATTAATGAGCTATGGGCTTCTCATTACCAATAAAATCTTAGGTATTACATTGTAAAATGGTCAACATATTTTGAGAAATATATTTCTACCAAAATTTTCCCTCCAATATCCCTCTCTTAGTATAACAAAGCTCTACCTATTCGAGTTTGTAATATTACCTTAGACCTTGGGATTAATGATAAATGATTTACTTTCTTCATGCTCTATGTTCTATGTGCATTCATGATTATTGATCTTTATTTCTGGTTATTTTCCCTCTCATTATCATCTTCCCTTTGCATGTGCACACATGTGTGCATGTGCGCACGTGCACACACACACACACACACACACACACACACACACACACACACACACACACACACACACACACACACACACACACACACACACACACACACACACACTCACTCACACACACACACACACACACACACACACACATTCAAGTTTGTAATATAATTTTAGACCTTGGGATTAATAATTAATGATTTACTTTCTTCATGCTCTATGTTTTATGTGCATTCATGATTATTGATCTTTATTTGTGGTTATTTTCCCTCTCATTATCATCTTCCCTTTACACGTGCGTGCGTGCACACACACACACACACACACACACACACACACACACACACACACACACACACACACACACACACACACACACACACACACACACACACACACACACACACACACACACACACACACACACACACACACACACAAACACACAAACACACACACACACACACACACACATAGATATAATACTAAAATAATCTATAGGTATCATGTTATGTACACATGGATCTATGTTTACATTATTTTTAGGCATTCTATCATCCTTCTTAATGATGTATTGTGTTCCCTTACGTCCATGTGAAATATTTATGCAATGCTCAATTTGAAGACCTTGTATCCATTATGATAGTCTTATTATGTTTTTAAGTGGGTGAGGTGATAGATATATTCTTAGTGAATCACCTTTTACATTATATGAATATCTTATATTTTCCCTCTCTTTTCCCCTCATCAAGTCTACCTTTAATGCTAGTTGTAGATTTCATTTTACTCTTTATAAGTCTATGTGTTGATCCTAAACAAGGTTCATCTAGGATTGAAGGAATTTAACCTATTCCATAGGTTTATCCCAAGGAGTGTAAGAGTCCCACACCTTGGTGGATGATCCCATTATTAAAACAAGACATAGAATCACTCTCTAGTGTGTAAGTCCAAGGTGCTAGGCATCGAAGAGAGGCATGCCAATCAAGCATGAGATGCATTGATGAAAGGGTGCATGTTTTGAGTGATAAAATTTTATGGCATGCTAGGTGAGATCCAAGTTTAAATTTTGTTTGAGATATTGGTGTTTCTCCCAATAATTCAAGTGCTAAATACACTTTATAGATCACCTAATGAATCAAAGCATTCCTAGTTCATAGGATCAACCTTTTGTCTATATGACAAGATAGATGAGATCATATTTAAGGGAAACTAATTTTGATTTTTTTTATATACCTAAAATTTATAGATTGAGGGGATTTATAGTATATTTGTCTCCTATCATAAGTGCTATATTCATAAGATGATCTTCTCCTAAAGCTCAATCTATACCTTTATTTGGTTGATTCCATAGACACATAAGAAGATTATTATCTATTCCATTCATGGGTACATAGATAAATTGACCCTTTGTTCCTTTTAATGGAGTTATCCCATTAATAATTCTCTATGAATATTATATTATGATAGCTTCTCTTATGTGCATCCCCTACTTTACTAGAGAAAATTCAACTACACCTGTAGAGCATATACAAGATAAAAAATATTTTCTCTATCGATAATGTGATAAAAGAAAACACTACAATGTGAAAATTATTTCTTATTTTAAAGGGAGAGAACTCTAATGGTATCAAAACTTATGGCCTCATTATATTCACAATTGGGATAAGTTAGGCACAATAGTATGCAGGAAATTTGAAGAAAAGAGTGATCTTCTATCAGTGATGGAGTAGCTCATGACCATACAAAGTGCTCCACATGAGAAAATGCTAAACTTTGAATTCATATTCCAAAGGATGTAGGAACAAGTTAAATTCTTGGTAAGTCCAAATACTAGCACTATATTCTTATATTTATTGAGAGCATTGAATAGTGATGTGGTCATATTGGTCTAATCTATGGGTGGCACAATATTATAATATGCATATGAGGTCATTGTGCATTAAAAAAATTACTTGATTCAAGTAGGTAAATTTTTTAAAATCCCATTATACCTTTATATCCCAAACCCCCACGTATAAGGTAATTTTACCTACCTCCCATTCCAAATTTGGCCCTCATTCTTATTGATGCTAGCTTACCAATTCCATCAACTTCTACACCCTTGAGTAAGTTGTATGAAGTGAGGTCATTATTAATAATCTTTAAAAATGAGATAGTAACAATAAAAAGGTATAATTCCTATTATTATAAGCATTATCAACCCTTAAACCATTAATATCAATTGAACAAGATGCCCTACTAACATACTAAATAGACTCATAAATAGATCACATATAATAGACTCCATGCACCGATTCATAACACTACAAGAAATTTTAGAGATATTGTACCTATGTAAAATAAAATTGAGTAGGAATATGATTTTTTTTATCTAAGTGATCAGCCACATGATCAAGTCATGTGTGTGAATGAGGTGAAAAATGAGGCACATACAATATAAAATGCATGACTTCCTTGGGAGCTTCCATCTAATTCATATAAACCAAGGGTTGAATGACATATATGAAAATAAGATTAGGATGGATATACCCTCTTAAATTGGTATGATGGTGACTTAAAATATGTCAATCATAATTAATTTCCAAGCACAAGAAACAACTCAGTTACTTTTAACATAAGATTCAAAAAGAGAGCAATGGTGGAACAACCTTCTTCTCTAACACCTTCAACTTATATGCTCCAATTTTAATGCATATATGCCTAATTTAAATAACCTATTAAACATTAAATACACATGGAAAAAGTTTATTAGAAATAAATCCAACCTAAAAATAGGTTGTAGGTGTGAGAAGAGACTATAATTCAAAATTTGCAGATTAAAAAGACTTAAATTCCATTTAACATAGTTAAACAAATGAAGAAGATTGAAATGAATGTTTATATGTGGGAAAATATTACTATTCCTTCCTAAATTAATTTAATAAAGGATTCCTTAAGGATATTCCAACCTCATGAGCCATTATGGAATGCACCTACTATGCACACAAGTCTATGTCAACCTAAGGGTGAAGTGCATAAAAATATCATGCCACCCCCATTCTACATCTCTTTGATTATTAATGAGAATATCATACATAATTTTATGATATATTTAGGTGATATGAGCTCAGTAATGATGAATAAAATTATAGACATGATATGCATAGCATATTAGCCCATCTTAAAAGAGGTCATCCAATTATATAGGACAATGGTCAAACTGTGAGAATTGTCGAGGACTTGAGTCTTACTCTACATGTGTGTTTGAGATTTTACATTGTACAAAATAATGTACTAATTAAATTAACCCCTAATTTTTTATATTAATTTCCTTATATTCCACTATGAAGGTGGATAGATATATATCTTTGGATTGGTTACACATGTTACTCAAAACTAGATATGGGACCAAGATGACCATTAAAACTGAGCCTATTTCAAATAATCACAAATATCCATACACTCTTAGATTATTTAATGAAAAATACACCTTATAATATCAAGATGATAATCCCATTATTCATGATACTACCACATGTAACATCCCCACTAGGATTTACTAGAATAGTGCAAAAAATGTTTAAAAAAAATAATTACACATATTTGAACATTAGACTTTACCATGATAAATATAACTAGTAATCCAATTTAAATGAACTAAGTATGTTAAAAATATATACATGAAACAATTATTTTATCTACAAATCCCCATGATAATAGTTAAGAAAAACAAGTACAATGCTAATTTAATCAATTAAACTACATTTATTCCAAAAGGTAAATACACAATTTTAGCCTCGATTGATATAATATTAAATCCACCAATGTCAATGTACATATGAGTAAATATTATAGTTTTGTATAGTATAATTTCACAATAATAAATATAATACAAGATACAATGCTCCATGGAGCATGAGTCTCAATGAACTCAACTATCTTATGGTAATCTCAAGTGTAGTCTCTAATGAAGTACTACTATGGGGAGGGAGATCATCCTCCAAGTGATTTTACACACCAATAATGAACCATATATTCCTTTAACAATATCAAAACTATATAATGGATCTCCCTTCATGGATGGGTAGGTAGTGATGATGTAGTAATCTAGAGAGACAAGCTAGTACTCATGTGTTGCAAGATAAATAATACATGATGTGTACCATAATGAAAATTTGTTATAACATGATATCAAAAAATATTATGTAAATAAAACATATGAAATGAATTTGTTTAACTAAAAAATTGCTTTGGACAAAGTTTTGAAATACTTAATGATTTCAAATATTAGTCAAATTCATTCACACCACTTGATTGGATTACCCTCATCTTGCATTGATGATGCTAACTAAGCTAGTGAAGTCTATCTCCTTGCTTATTTAGTGTAATAAATGTAATATTTGGTTAATTATAACTATTATATCATCAATTTTCACCCTTGGAGAGGGTTCTTCAGGTTCTCTCCAATTGAGCTATGTTATTGGAATAACCCCAAGCTGTGGGTCACCTATGGTGGGGTTGGGCCTCTAGAGAAAGCCAACTTCTTCTTGATGGATCACCTATACTAATGTTTGAACTAAGAATAGGATTATAAAGGGGGAATACAAATCCTAGTAAATTTAACAAGGTGATGTGCCAAATTAAGTGAGAACTCACACAAGCATGAAATATACACTAAAGAAACATAAGATACTACTAGCTCATAGAATCTCAAAATCTAGCTAATTGCATAAGTATTTCATACACTAGTTTCATGAAGCAATGAATGAAGCTAACATGAATTCTAAGACTTACACCAAGCTTGAATTAATGGTATAAAGAACACAAATTCAGACCTGAAATCAACTAGAAAACACTTTAAAATAGTCAAGAAAGAAGGACAATGGGCGTGGAATATTCTCCTTCACAATGCCATCATGCACAAGATTACTAAACACAATTCAAAAGCAAGAGATAGGTAAAGAAAATATTTATTATCTTCAAGAGGTCTTTCATAATTTTTTTGATAGGGTATAGCCTTATCAAATGAGAGTCTCTACTCTTCCATAATTGAGAGAGATAATTCTTATCAAAAGTGAGAGAGTCTTTTTTATAAAAACCAAGAAAGAGTTAAAAAATGGGAAAGAATGAGATACATAGGAGAAAGGGGAAAGAGAGGGGGAGTACACTATCCAAGATAATTAATTGAACTACCACCACCTTTTCATCAATTAAACACACATTATCTATTGACAAGTAATCTTTCTTTTATCCCAATAGCCTCTGAATCATTTCATTGATTGAACAACACACTAGAGGACAAGAGTTTTTCGAAGGTGAGAAGTCATGATCTTGATATGAAGCCACCAAAATCCTTAGAGACCCTAAAAATATATTAAATGTTCTATATACTTTACACAACTACCATATCTCCATATTGGAACGTGATGACACCTTCCACTTGTCTTACTTGTGAAGATAAAATCTCCATATCCATAATTCTCATAGAGCCATCACCATGTCTAAGTTTAGTAGCTATTTGTTAGAGTTATGACTATATTGGAAGATGAGACACTCCACCATGATTTATTTATGTCTACATCTACCAAAACCTAAATATAGATTTACTATAGATTAAAAATCAATCTAATTATTTGTTTTCCTATAAATAATATGTCAATGAATAGAATACAAACTTCATATCATCATTTATGAAACATATTTGGTCTAAACAAACCTATTCTACCTTTGAAACTTGTGGAAGCTATAGATTTATTGTACATGACATTGTAAAAATAAAAAACTAAGTCTACATGTTCTAGATCCTCCAATAGAGGTCTTGAATAAGCTTCAATGGTGTCCTTCATATTATTTTCCCTAGTTTAACTTGAGTCAAATTTAACCTCTGTTTAAGTCTCCTGGCTTCAAAGTTTAATTTCATCCATTGATCTTGAATCTACATGGTCTAACATGCTCCATTGGATCTAGATTCTACTGAATCATTGACCTCACTTGCATCATTTATCTTTCTCTATGTGAATGAATGTGCGCCATAGATATTATTCCAATCTAACATGGTTGAGAAACTTGTCACCCTCTTGCTTGTCTTCATGATTCACTTGCATTTTGACTTTATTTTCACCATTGATCTCTTTGGTATGATTGAACATGATCTATTGGATCTACCTAGACCCATTGGGCTTATTATTTTATGCTGACCATTAGATCTAATCTTAGCTCTCAAGATTTAGACACTTGTCATTAACACATTTATGCTAACTTTTTTACTTTCTGCTCATTTTTAGATCTCTTTGGTATGATTGAATGTGTGTCATTGGATCTACTTGAACCCACTAAATTTGATTTTATCCATGTGACATTTTATCTTCATGGTATGATTTAACTCTAATCGTTTATCTTGGAATATTTGAAATCAAACGTCTATTTCATGAAGCTTAAAACTTGACATCTGCATGCATGTTTCATTCTACAAGTCTAACTTTGAATCTTTATAACTTGAGATAGACAACTCGTCAAGTTATGAAATTTGTAGAGGATGATCTAGGCATGAATAATTCATTTCCATGTGGTATTTTGTCCTTAGAGGCTTTCCCAAGTATATTTATTAAATGTATAATAAATTTAATCTATTTTTTTATATGACATGCTTGTGATGGTCTAGTTCTTCTGAATTTGTGAAAGAAACTATTGTCTCTTTAGAAGGCTCTAATGAAATTCAATGGCTCTGTGAAACCTAATTAATACACTTTAATTCTTGAAATGCCATGATAACCTACTGGTATTTATGCTTTACAATCTTAGACTTGCTTCCAAGCCTCTTTTCTAAAGATCAACAAATTTTACTTTATGCTTTCTTAAAGTGTTTCAAAATATTTGCAAGCAATATGTGATCTTTGGAAAACTCATTCCATCTATAAATATAATCATATTTATAAACCATTTATAATCAAAATATTATTATGTGGGATAAATTTGGCCAACATTTTTTGTGACATTTTGGGGTTGTATGTCTGCTATGCAAAGACTAGTGGTCTTAAACTGATCCATTGGGTACATAGAGTCATAGTCTTCTCTCTCAGTTGATGTGAGATTGATTAAAGGTTGAATTTTTTTTTAAATTCATCTTGAAGTAAAAGGAACAAAATATCAAAACAAATAAATTTTTCCTAGGGCACTTATTGAAAGGGAAACACATAATTGAACTGAAATGTGCATAAGGCACTTAGAGGAACGTGTATACAATTATATTTTCAAAATTTTATATAGTGCTAACTCTTTGTAACTTTAAATAACCCATATATTATTAATATATTTAAGTACATACCTTAAGGCATGAACTAGGAAAGGGGTGGGAAGACCATCATTTCTTCATAAGATTGTTATCCCTTTTGCCACTTGCCATCTACACACTTACCTCCTAAAACTACTTACCCTAAGCTTATTCTCCTTAGTACTACCCATTCCTCTCAATTGTCCTACCTTATCCATCATTTTATTGCCTTAAATTCTTTTTGATTAGTTATCCATACTAGGTCAATTAGGTCAACTTAGTATAATTTAGGGGTATTTTTCACTTTCTTAGCTTGTTAGCCTTTCAGCCAACCTAGCTCAAACCTAGTGAATTGTCCTTGAAAACACACTAGGTTGACTATGTTGACCATGTAAAACCAATGTTTTCATAAGGATTTATGTAAATATCTACCTATATATACAAGTTAATTTCCCACCATTTCATAAAAGATTAATTAATAGTTAATAAGTGTGAACAAATATCTACTTATTAACCATTATAATTGAGGAATAGCTTAGGGTTCCATATTTTATTTAAAGATACAAATATTATCTTATAGAGAATTATTTTTTATGATTAGATAGGTTTTGTAGCCTAATATTGATTTATATTCATTATCCTTACATACTACAACAATCTCTTGTGAAACACCTTGTCGAAGGGAGAGATTGAGGCTTGGTAGGTTCATCTTCAAAGGTAAGTATTTCTAAATTTATTTCTCCTTTGTAAGAGTAGATAGATAATTAATTTGTATTATTCTCACATTTATTAGTATTTCATATACATTGATTTTAGAATATGTATTCTAATATATGTTTAGTTTAGTTGTTTTATTGTTTCTAATCCCCACTTTGTGCCATAAGATTTGGTGTGCACTAGATTAGATATACATTCTTGTTATTAGAATAGGTGAATGCTTTAAACCTTAGGACTCCATTAGGTTTGTTGTGTGATTGTGTTAAAATATAGGAGTTAAATCCCTTCTTAGCATGATACGTTGTGACAAGTGATCCCCTAATTAGTTCTAGAGAATTCCCATATTGGTCATGCTCTTGCTTAACAAATGTATCCTAATTGGAAGTGTAGGTATGCTCTATCGTCTTCGAGCTAGGATTGATTTAGAGACATTATGAATTTTTGATTTCATAAATTTTGGTGAGCCCAACATGAAAATTACCCTTGAAAGATTTATTTCACTTATTTTCATTCTTTTAGTCAGTAATTTTATCATACTAGATCGACTCCATTGACCCATTTTTCTAACTTTTGCGTCCAAGTTTATAGGAATAGGCAATTGGATCAACCTAGTCAACCCAGTATAGGTTTTCAGCCTTTTAGACATCTAGTTTAACCTACTAGGTCAACTTAGTTGATCCTATACATTTTTAGCACTCTATAGTAGGTTTCTACATAGATTGATTGATCCTATCAACCTAGTTTATAGGTTTCACCAACATCCTCCAAGGTTCTTCCTCAACAATATTCCTTCATTATATCTTTGATCCACCAAGGTTCCTTTCTACCTCTCTATTTATTTCTTTTCTATCTTTCCTTTCATAATTTATAGTCTTTAAAACTACCCTTGCATAGTCAATTGGATCAACCCTATCAACCTAGTTCTATGTTCTATGTCTTATCTGAAATAACAAGGTCAACCCAACTGACTTAGTTCATTTTTATACCTTGCTTACATAATATATATTTAAACCTATCAACCTTTTTCTATTTTTTTTCATATAGTGTCAACACTATACCTTGTTTTAAGTTGGAATTAACCTCATACCTACTATTAATTAGCTCACACATTTATTTTACTATTGCTTACATGTTTATAATAGCTCACATAGCTTAATTAAGGAATTTTAATTAATCACTTAGTTTCAATATTTATATTTTATTCACACATGACCAAATCACAAAAACATAAATAATTATTTTAACATTTATCTGCCTATGACCAACCTACTTGGATTTCTTCACTAAGGGGGAAGCTAACTTGATGGTATAGTTAAGTATAAAGTATGGTTAATTGTATATTATGGCTAAGCACCCAACACCCTTATTGTTATGGTGTGTGAAGTGAGGGGGTAAGACCCAATACAAATATTTTATCATTACCAATATAGTCCCTTTCAACCCAAACTACCTGAAACCATCCTTAGATTGTTATCTAGTTCCTTACTTTAAAACCAACTTCCCATCACATTTAAAATAATTTATTAATAATATAATAAAATATATTAGGTTGAATAATTAGTTAAATCTTTAATTTTCAATTTTATTGCTCTGTTTTCTCAATTATGTGTTCAAAAACTTGCATTAGCTAATGTTAGTGCAAGGTTTTATATTGTGTGCTTTAATTGGATTTGCCAGTTTTGATCCAATTGAATCTTTATTTCCATTCAGCTCTTACTTTCATAGATTAACTACAAAAATTTTCTTATTTCCATTCATAACTTGTTATCTTTATTTTCTTTTCCCTTGTCTTCTATACTAGGTCAACCTAGTCAACCTTGTACCTTTTTCCAACCCTTGTAAACTATATAGGATCGACCTAGTCAACATTGTACTATCTAAAACCCATTTTACCTCTTTTGCTAATTTTTATAGACTATACTAGATTGATCCAGTCAACCGTATACAATTTTATAATCCCTATTTCTATACTAGGTTGACCCAATCAACCCTGTACTATTTTAGTCACCTCTTTGTCTTTTGATTTCTCATCTCTCTTCTTTTCCCTTTATCATGAACCTTTTTTTGGGTGATGACACCGAGTTGTAGTCAACAAACATGATGAAATTTATGAATCCTAGTAGTGTTTCCCATAGACAGAGTAGGAATCCTATTTTATATGCTAGTAATGTTCATATTTCCACTCACATAATGAACTGTGGGACCCTTCCAAATACCTTTTTATAGCATAATCCTCCTCCTTTCTTAGAGGATCAACTTGAGTTAGAGTATACTCCTAAAATTCTCTTTTTTATCAC
Organism: Torreya grandis; assembly: GCA_037957365.1. Classification (NCBI taxonomy): domain Eukaryota; kingdom Viridiplantae; phylum Streptophyta; class Pinopsida; order Cupressales; family Taxaceae; genus Torreya; species Torreya grandis. The sequence continues at coordinate 804,368 of JARHVA010006627.1, read as the reverse complement.
TAAATTTGTTCAACATTAAGGAAAATATCCTTCTACCATTTCTAACCTGATGATTAGTGGTCAAACTAAAGATTCCCATTCACATATTCCTACATTAAATATTGGATTTAGGGGTACCACTTTCCTTAATTCTTAGCCTCTTACTTCAATTTTGACTCCTTATGCTATGCCATCTTATTCTCTAACCTCTTCTACCTCCATGACTAGTTCTCAACTAACATGGCAGGTTCTACATCTAGTGGGTCTCTCATAACATTCACTATCCTTAATCTTTCCACTATCTCATTGTTTTTTACCCAAATAAATCATGCTTCTAGTTCTTCTTCTTCTTCTCAACCATTCACTACTCCATCTTTTGCTACACAAGAAATTTTTTCCACTAGTGACTCACATTTTCATAATTCATATCAAGCTCATATCAATACTAATAGTGGTACCCAATACTAATAGTGGTACCCAAGCAACTAATAATAACACAAATACCAATTATAATGCTTCTAATGTTAATCCAACATATCAACTTTTACTGTAAACTCTCAATTAAATGATGAGAATGTAAAACCACCTTCTTAATCTTCAATCTCATCTATAACCAATGGTATGGGGCACACATAACTAGAATATTCCCTCTCCTCCTCTTCAATATCTCAAGTAAATCTCATTCCTTAACCTCCTTTGGTAAATAAAACCATCAAGCATCTACAAAATGAACCTCTCACTAGTCAAATTTCCAACATTGATATAAGAGGTATAACACCTACAATTTATAATAATGGCTCAACCTATCCTATCCTTCACCTAAAAACATTTAGAAATATTTATAAGGATTGGGTAAAATTAAACACCTTTGTCACTACCAAGATCCTATCCAAAAACCTCATGGTTGATGCCTTAGATTAGTACAATCAACTTAAAGCTCATTCCATTTCTTGTTTGGAGGACTTAGTGAATGCTTTAGTTCAATAATTCCAAACTAGTGATCTTCCCAAAAACACTTTGGCCCATTTCATTAATTATAAACAAAATGAAAATGAAATCACTCAAGCATTTATTAAGAGATGGAAAACTTTGTCAAATAAATGTGAACATAACATGGTGGATGATAATATTTTTCATCTCTTTACAAATGCTCTCTTTCTTAAATTACAATATCTAGTCCAAACTCTTTCTCCACACACTTTGGAGGAAGCTATTGACCTATATAAACATTAATATTTCCTAATGCATCAATTCTAGGCACCTCAACCATTTGTGGGTCCTCATCTATTACTAAAAAACAATAACCACAATGTTACCAATGATGGTGTTATAGATTCTTATGAAATAGTTCATAATGTTCAAGCTATCATTCCTAACCAATATTCAAAACCAACTCCCCCTTCTCAATAGTATAGTAATCCTTATTTCTCTTCACCAAATAACATCAACGTTCACAAACCTCTATCCTTTGTTGAATTACATAAGCATCTACCTAGACTTCTTTCATGAGAGATTGACCCTACTCATCTTATGAAATCTTGGTATGATGCTAACAAGTTTTGTTGGTTTCATGCTAGCTAGGGTCATTCTCATGAGACTTGTAGATAACTTCATAATTTAGCTATGTATTTTCTTTTTGGTCCTAATTTTTATCACAATTACATCATCCATAAGTGTCAATAACCCTATGAGATTGCTTTCAAGGACTATAAATCACATGACAAAATTCAAGACTTGAATCAAGCCAATGCTCATTTGGCTATCAAAAAAAGATCCTTACCTAATCATCAACCTATCTAAGAAAATCAAGACAAGCCCATCCCTTCCACCAATAACATAGAAAGTATTATTGAACCAACTTCCAAAGAGAATGTGGTTATCATGACCAATATGAAAAGAATGGTGGCTTTCATTGATTCCTAACCATGTACACTCCTTCACATAAGACATATCATGTTATCCAAGATTATTCTCTAACTAATGTAAAGGAGTTAGGGCAAGAAGATCTTATCAATTTTGATGATCTAATTTTTTTTCCCCCTTGGATAACACAGCCCATTATATTTCTACCACTCTTCCATCATCTTAAAATACTAATGATAACCAAGCTTCTACTAACACTTCTTTAAATTATAAAAATTAACTTGAACTAACTAGTTTATCATCTCAACATGATTTACAACCTTGTCCCAAACCTTCTCCTTCATATCAACACAAATTTCAATGAACTTTGACTCCACCTTCTGAGGATCTCCTTAATCACTATGTGCCTTTAGCTTATAACATTCTTATGGGTTATGATAAATGGGATCCTATTGTAGAACTCACTAATCTCCCATCTCAAATTCTATTTATTGAGATTATGAGGACTTCCCCACCTCATAGAAACTACCTCATGCAACTCTTATTTGAGATGAATTTCCCTCATCCTCCTCTAATAGGAGGAGGGCAGCTTTATCTAGATCCAAAGATAGTATATTAAAACAATGTGAAGAGATGTCTATCAATGTTGATAAAACTATAGACACTTCTCTTTCTCTATAATTTCATATTGCATCTATCATTCTTGATGAGATTCTAATTCATGTAGATGATCCTCTATTATATATTAGCATCCAAATCGGTGATATCAAAGTTAAGCATGCATTAATTGATAAGGGTTTAGTCACATACATTGACTCTTATCAATTTAATTAAAACTCTTGGATATTATAAATGAAATCTCAACTCAACACGTAATACCTACCAAAGATACGATAGAAGGAAAATGCCTCCTCTAGGTTGCATGTGGCTTCCCATTATCATCACACCTATCATTATCCATGTGAAGGTGATGATCTTTAACTTCCCCATTTCTTATAACATCTTTCTTGGTAGGCCATAGACTCACCACATGAGAGATATTACTTCCTTAGCTTGCCAATGTGTTAATTTTCCTCATAATGGACCCATTTATAGGATTTAAGGTGACACTAACCCTTAACATTTTGAACAATTCCAAGATTGTGGTTTCTTCAATATTATTACTCTTGAGTTTTTGCCTATTATTCCATTTCATGAGTCTCAATGTTTTGAATTTATCATTAACTCAACTTAAGATTACAATGGGCATTCTAAGTTTATTGGTAACATTCTTCCAAATCTCTTAGATTATAGTGATGATGAGCCCAATGAGATTAACTTAAAGATCAAAACTTATAATGTATTGCCTCATCTCATCTTTTAGCTTCTTACTTCCTTGAAACCTCATTCTTACAAGCCTCCTTGTGATGGCATTCCTATAGTCTTGACCAAGAATAGGCATTCTATTCACCATACTTTATCAAATGATAAGGTTATCCCTACCTTTGTCATTAATCTTCACACCCCATATTATGATGATGGTTATTCCTAAGATGATCCATTGTTAGGTTGTCTTGTACAGGCCCATGATGCCAAGATTCTCCATTATAATTCTTCTTTACTTGAGTCATTTTATACATCTCATAATTTCATTTCACTTATAGTTCCTATTTTTTGTATTTTTCCCCTTTATCATAGGGTAGAGATGGTGCGAAAACCTCTATTTTCTAAGGAGCCATGTAGGAATATGTTCATGGATTGTGATATGATCGAGTCTTACAATTTTACTAAGTACCCTAATCCTCATAGTTATTTTACCCATAGGGTTAGTGAAACTCTAATTAGAACCTCTATAGATCCTTTTCCTCCCTCAGTAGAGCTTACTATGGTTGAGCTTCTTCTCACTCTTGATATAATTGATCCTATTTCCACTCTTACTTTTATTGATCCTACCCTTATTTTTGATTCTATTGCTCCTTTTGTTGAGCTTAGTTTTATTCCTTCATCATCATCATGCTCCCTTGGTGATGGTTTGATTCTTTTACCTAATATGGTTCCTCTTCCCACCATATTGGTTGATGAGTGCTCTCCAACTTATTCCACTCCTATTATACCTCCCTCATGAATGCTTCTCCTAAAACCACTCAAAAACATATCTATTAATTTTATGGGACATATAATCATTATTCCACCCATTATCACAAGTTTTGACAATATATTGATACCTTTCACTCTTATTCCTGATCATCAGATAAATCCATACCTCCCTCAAAGGCACTTCCTAAGTACATGCCTAAGTATGGTGAGGTATATTATTTATGGCATCTATGTGGAATACATCACACTGATCATTATTGCATCCTACAACAACATCTCAAAGATCATCTTATAGCCATTCCTAGACCTTCTTCTATTCCTACCATAGGTCATTCTCATAAGAAGGATTCTCCTTTTTCTCCCATGGATCCATCTCTAGTGGTTCCATCCCATCTTGTGGTCCCTTCACCACCTTTTGTGCCTATATTTGTGAACCTTCCCTCACTAGTGGATTCTTCTCCATCGATGACTCTTTCATGTCCAATAAATCTCACTCCCATGCATTCTTCTAGACATACTTTGCCTAATTTTCCTCCTTATCATGATCCATTGAATATTCAAACTTTTTTAGTTGAGGAGATTAGAAGAGAAGTATTTTCTTAGTATTCATTGAAGATTGATGAAACTTTAGAAATAGTACATCTCCAGCTTCATAGAGACTTATCTGATGTATTGGATAATGTGTATCGATATATTTACCAGTATTTATGAGCATATGTATGATTATTTCACATTTATATTTGATTGGATGTGTTCTCCAATATTATTTCTATTTGTTATATCATTTTGAAACTATGTCAAATTTTTTCTTATTTGATATCATGATCTTACTCATTATACTATATCTTACTTGTATTATCATTTATATTCACATATGGTTGTCTTTTATTTTTGCTTTCCCTTTTTCCCTAGAGTTTTTCTCAAAACTCTATTTCTTGTATCTTTATGATTGTTTTAATTTCTTATCCCTCTTTTTTATAGATAATTTGTCATGGTGACTTCGTTATACAAACCATGTTCCCTTTGGTTATTATCTCCTTTTACCATGTGATCAATTAGCAAACAATTTATCTCATTACTATCTCCTTTTACCAGTCCACTTTGGATCTACTTTTTCCATATTCCTTTTTCTACAAACTAAGCATATACACGGTTGAGACTTGAGATCACATGCTAGTTCATTATCAAGCCTAAGTATCCTAGTCAATCTTTGTCTTTGGTTACTTAGATTCTTTTAGCCTTAACCTATAGATCATTCATGTGTATCACTATCTCTCTCATGATTGATCATTTCAAATCTGTAAGGAGGAGGAATCTTAAAAATCCTTCAAAATAAAGTTAATAGCTAAATAATTTAAACAAAAGGTAATGATATAAAAAGGCAAAAATATTCTTAAAAGTCTAATCACACTAAAAAACATGATTCAAAGAACATCTCCTTCTCTTAGTCAAAGATAAAACTCCAAAATTGGTCTTATGATAGAGCTGAGGTCCTTTGGGGTGTGGTAGGTTAGTATATTACAAGAGGAGAATAAAAAATATTTTATTGCTACCTACTTTCTAACACAAGTACCCAATTTTCATAGTAGATTGATGACTTTGTAAGGGGTCCTGAGGAATGGGGAACATGTCATGGGAAGGTAGGTCCATTTTAATTTTCCTTGTACCAATCTACCTTCATGAGTTGATCTTAGTATCATGCCTATTTTTCTACAAATCTTTGTGTCTATAGTGAACATGTTTCCTTTGTACATAAATGACCACTAGTCACTTAGTGTTTTCTCATGTCCTTAATATGCCTCTTATCTCCTAATGTATTATAATAAGATGTCTAAGTATTGATTTTTACATTCCCTTTTTCATTCCCTATATTTCTGACATTTGATCTTGATAAATATTGTTTTGTCTATTGATCACTCCCCTTGGGATTTAATTTGTGATTTGCTTTGTAAGACTATAGATAGGACCTGACATTCCTCACAAATTACCATCTTTTCCTTCTTATAACCCACATATTTTATTACTTGATTTTTATAGTTTATTCTACCTCAGTGGTGTTCTCTTTGTCGATTTATAGTGCAATATTATGGATAGGACCTGACATTCCTCATGAGATTTTCCAATACCCAAGTCACCATCCAAATTACATGTGTCAAATCTGAGATAATATTCAATTTATTATAAAGTTACACATCATTTTACATGTTTCCCATCTTGAATTAGTATGTTTTATGGTTACTTAATTTTTCTTTTGCCTTTTTTATCTTCTTATTTTCCAAATACATGTAATATTACAACCATTTCTTGAATTTTTCATACTTCCCAGCTTGAATTAGTATGACCAATTTAAGACCAAACTTTTATAATTTTGTTTTTATTTCATACTTCCTACCATGATTTAGTATGATTGATTGACTTAATTAACTTGTATTTATTACCATTTATGCCCTTTTACATACCTTCCATTTTATTACATTGATTTCATACTTCCTAATGCAATATTAGTATGATTTTACTTATTTTAACTTGGTGAAAAAATATTTAACATTAGTTTAAAAACAAATTCATTTTTACCATCTTGTTTTACTATCTCTTGGATCTTTATACTTAGTCATTTTATTGTTATTACACATTTACCATCTTGAAATAGTGTGTAGTACATTTTTTTGCCTGATTATATATTTACAAGTATTTTTCATTGTTTATTTTTAACCATGCATGTGTTTTTCATAATGCTATAAAATAAATCACATATCATATATTTATTATAGCATATAAAAAAATATAAATATATGAGCTAGAAATAAATATATCTAGATCATCCACCAACACAACCATAATAAACCATAATGACAACATACACATCCAACAACAATATGCCAAAATGAAACACACACACACACACACACACACACACACACACACACACACACACACACACACATCATGAGTATCTATACAACAAATATAACCATATCCAATGCTCCAGCTCTATGGATGGGTTCCATCCTATATATCTCGTGGCCTAGCCATATTGCCTATTAAGGCCTCAGTCTGACTCCTCTAAATAGTATGATGTAATGAGGTCATCCAAGATATCAATCCTTATACATCTCATTGTAGGTGCACTACCCACAAATATGACTCTACCAACTCAATCTAAATCTCTATCATCTGTGCTACTATAGATAGATGCATAACTCTCTGATATTCTAGGGTTTTCCATGCTTGTATCTCCCCTACACCCATCACTATAGGTGGTTGTATCCTCTCTCTATGCCCATATTTTCCTCACTACCTATCTAGATAATCTAAACTAGCTCACTTAAGATGTGGTAGATGGTACACTTGGATCCTTTAGTGTCATGGGGTTATATGGATAGAGTCTCATTCAGGATGTCATGGAGTGATCCCCTCACTAGGGACACCCATATCTCCTCATCATCCTTAGCTACACCTACAAAATCTTATAAGATGGATATTAGATCTCTAATATATATTAAAATATCTATCTATCTCTATTTCCAAAATAAAAACATAAGTAATAATATTCAACCACCTTTTCTTACCTATTTGTGTCTCAACTACTATGGTCTCTCCATCTATGTGATCTCCTAACACAGTCTCCCCATATAAATGGTCTCCTAACACCTCCTCTATAGGTCACCTCCTTATCTCAAACCCAACTATCATGGCTCATGTTTGTCTCAACCTACATCTGAGTGGTCTCTCTATCATCTCCATTAGCTCATGTATGGGGTCATTTAGAATAGCAATAGTCTCCACTCTTTCCTACTCCTACCTCCATCAATGTTGTGTCTTAGATGGCCATTATTTATCTTATGATAGAGCTGGTAGTTGTATATATGGTATCTCTTCCTTTGAATCCCTATCCTCATGTTCCTCTCCTCATCATGATTGACCAATCCACTGTCATTCTTGACATGGACTTAGTGTTAGCCTCACCACTAGTGGCCCCAATCATTTCTTCCCTTGTGGTTCCCTCACATGCCAAGATCACTACTCAAGCATTAGTATCAGTGTCATTATATGAGGTAGGAATATCTACCTTAGCACATATGCAATAATATATGTCTCTCTCCACCAAAAATAGTGTCTAACAACCTCTATCCTCATTGTCTCTAGTGAAGTTATGTCCTAGGTCACCCACGTAGCTGCAGTGTCTCCATATGGCTACCACATAATGTTTTTACATCTCACTAACTATAGTGTTATCATGTGAGGCATGATATATGATACCTAGTCCTCTCTCCATCTTTGTACTTGAGGTGATCTATCATTGACTTCATGGGGTGACCTAGCTAATTGATACATAGTAAACATCTTATATATCCAAGATGTCAGTAATATGATTGGTCTCATGGTGTTCTACCTTCTAACCATCATCTCATAAAGATCATGTACAAGTTGGACCTAGATTAAAGAGCCTAGATCATATATAACTCTCTCTTCTAGCATCATCCTGCTCAATGCTACCATGAATAGTGATATCTTGCCATCTAACTTGTGACAAAGCACCCACTTTGTCACAAGACCTATCATATCCTTCTATATGTATAGAGTCTATGATGTATAGACATCAAATATGTTAACTCTCCTACCTATTAATATCATCTTTGATCCTGTAACCCACATGGATAAGGATATATTCTCCTCTAGGCTATCTAATATCCCCATAGTCACCTACACTCCTGATATTAGTATCCCCAAGATGACATGGACATCCTCTAGCATGATATCCACCTGTACTGCATCACCATACACATCCCATATAAATATTTTAGTGAATTATTCCTAACAACTGAGGAACATGATTAACATATCAAAACTAAGGTGGATCTGATACATATCAACTATCCTTCCTAGACCTATAGATCTTAGTCTAGCTCTATCACCATCTGACAACTTATCTAACAAGTTTGATAACCATACCATGTCCATAAGTCTCCAAAATCTCTATCATCCCTGCACCCAAGAAATAACAAAATATGTATCAATTCTTTCATGTCATGTATAGTCAAAATATATTTTTTTATACATTTTTACATAAAAACCAAGACTAAATTACTTTATTTTAGTCATTTTAACTTACTTTTAGCCTGATCAATATTTATTGACCTTACTTGGTCATTTCAGGCTATTCTATCCCTTTTCAGCCTTTTGCATGCTTTTTTGTATCATTCCAATTCTTTGGTCAAACTAGTTTGATAAAAAAATCTAATCTTTTTGCCTAGTTAATTCAAAAATCTAAGTCAACCCCTTCTCTTCCCTTCCTAGTGCTGAGTTTCTATTTTGGACCTTTCAAACCACTTGAAAACTCTAAATTAGGCCCTCAACTTGTAAAATGTATAGGTTCAACCCATACTTACTATGTCAACACTGTGGATTCTACTCATTTCTATCCCACTAAGTTTATTGGGTCAACCTAGTGCTTTCTCCCTATCGATCCCTTACATTTTCCTAAAAAATTACAATTTTCTTACTTTCATCTTAAACCCTCTAAACCCATTTTATATATTCCTATTTTCTACCCATATAATCTAAGTTTATTTCATTTTGAAATATATAAATGCTTCAAATTGAATATTACTAAAACTACACTTAATTCACTAAAATTTTCAAAAATTGGTTTGAGATTCATAGTTACATACCTATAGTGCACTTGTTTCCACCTTTAGAGATCCTTCTCACCTATAATGTCATCTCCTCACCATCCTATCTTGTTTTTGTCTTTAGATTTCCTTTTCCCCTCTCTCAAAAATCAAAATAACAAATGATTTATCTTTTGTCCTATTTAAAAACACTTTTCAAAACTCAAATCTTTCAATTATTTTTCAGTATATTCCTTATATTGATTATATATTTGTTTCTACTCATCCATTTTACAAACCATAAAATGCATTAAATTCATGATGACATAAAAATATTTTCCACTACCATTTTCTTATATTCTATTTTTTTAATTTTTAGCTATTTTTTTCACTAACTTTTACATGTTCTAGTGTTCTCTACATTAGAAACCTTCACATTTCTTATAGTCTACTTATTTATATGTGACACTAAGGTAAATTAAAGGTTATTTCTTTCATTTATCTTATTTTTGACTTACTTCACTATATTTAGCATCAACATTATGTGTTATCATGTGCTATCCCAAAACACCATCCCATGTTACACTTACATGACATGTGATGAGCTTAAAGTGGGACATATATATAGACATAATATTTTCAAACTTTTATTGATTACTAACACTTTCTATCTTGAACTAACCCATCAAGCCTCAATCTCTCTGAGTGCATGACTTAAGGGGTCTACTGAGAAAGGGGTGGGTAGACCATCAGTGCTTCATAAGATTATTTTCCCTTGTACCACTTTCCATCTACACACTTGACTCATATTATTTAACCTAAGCTATTCTCCTCATTTCTACATATTCCTCTTAATTGTCATGTCTTATCCATCCTTTTCCTACCTTAACTCCCTTTTGGTCAGTCAACTGTACTAAGTCAACTAGGTCTAGTTTAGGGTTATTTTTCACTTTCTTAGATTATTAGCCTTTTGACCAACCTATTTCAAACCTAGTGAATTATCCCCAAAAACACATTGGGTCGACTGGGTCAACCCTATACAACCAAAATTTAAAGGAGGATTTAGGGCAAGATCCACTTATATATACAAGTTCATTTGCCACTATTTCATAAGAGAAAAATTAATAGTGAAGGAGTGTGAATGAATATCAATTTATTGATCATTCTACTTGAGGAATAAAGATTAGGGTTTCATAATTTCTTCAGAGATATAGATCTTGTGTTATGGAGAAGTCTTTTGGATGCTTAGATACGTTGTATAGCCTAGAACTGATTTATCTTTGTTATCCTTACATACCATAAAAATATCTTTCAAAGAACTTTGGCTAAGGGAGATATTGGGGATCAATAGGTTCATCTTCAAAGGTAAGTATTCCTAAATTTATTCATCCTTTGTAAGATTAGATAGATAATGCATCGATATTATTCTCCCATGTATTAGGATTCAATATACATTGATGTGAGTATATGTCTTCTAATACATGTTTTGTCTAGTAGTTATATTATTTCTAATCCTTACTTTGTGCCACAAGATTTGGTGTACACTAGATTAGATTTAATTTCTTGTTATTAGACTAGGTGAATACTTTAAACCTTATGACTCCATTAGATTTTTTGTTCAACTATGTTAGATTGTAGGCTTTGAAACCCTTCCTAGCATGATATGTTGTGATAAATGATCCCTTAATCAGGTCTAGCATATCCCCATATTGGTCTTGCTCTTGCTTAACAAGTGTATCCCAATAAAAATTATAGGTATGATCTATCTTCTCTGAGATAGGATTGATTTATAGACATGATGCATTTTTGAGTGCATATAGAAATAATATAAAACTATTCTAATATGTTATAATATCATACAACATCTTTAAACTCTTTTAATAACAAGACTTTGAATAAATTCCATGGAATGGGATAGGTAATACCTCTCCATCTAGTTGGGCAAGATGAAAAGCATTATGTTGTTTACATCCATGGATAAAATAAGGGCCACTCCACAAACTATGAAATTTGGTATGGGTTCCTAGCTTAGCCTTATTTGAATCCCACCTAAGGACTAATTCCCCTTCCTTGAAGTCCCTTTATATGTCTCTATTATCAAATTCCTTCTTTACTTAAGCTTGATATGACTCTAATTTACTCATTGCAAGGTCTTTGATTTCTTAAAACACCATGAGCTCTGCCATCCTAATGCTCATAGGCTCACTCTCCATAAACTCAAGCTAATGGGCTAAATCCAATGTAGCTAGTTCAAGAGAAATGGGAAATTTGTCTTACTTCCATATACAAAGACATATGGATAATTTCCAATGGCATCTTTAGAAGTCACTCTATCAACCCATAAGGCTATCCTTATATTTGTATGCCATGTTATCTAATTTTCCTCCATAGTTCTCTTGAGAATCCTAATCAAGGTCTTGTTTGTGGACTCTTCCAATACATTTCCTTGGGGGTAGTAATTTGAGTATGTAGTAAGGTAGATGTCAAACTTAAGTTCCCATTTACTTGTATTCATGTCCATAAATTCTAAGACATTATCTAAATTTATAGTAGTTAGGACACCAAAATTGGTCACTATGCTATCATAAAAGTCCAATACTACTATCTCATTGGATTGTTTCAAGGCAATTGATTTTGCCCACCTAGTGAAGTAGTTAATTATAGTGAGCACCCATTTATGCCCTAAACTTGAAGGTATATTTATCATCCCTATGAAGTCGAAGCCCCATTACATGAAGGGTTTGTCTACCTGAATTGGGTTGAGTAGAAGAGATGATAATCTCTACTTTATGGAAAATAGAACACACTTTTGGCATTTTTTGACCCATACATAGGAATCTTTAAAAAGGATACGCTGATAATATCTAACTCTCATTATCTTTTTTATCATTATTTTTTGAACAAAATGGCCTCTTACAGGTCCATCATGAGATTGATCCAAGATCTTTGTCACTTGATTGTCATCAATGCACATTAGAAGTACCCCATTAATGTCCCTTATAAAAAGAACACCATCAACTAATACATAAAGTATGGATTAAATTTTGAAATACCTTATTTTTGCTTTGTCTAAACCTTAAGGGTATTCTCATATCATCAAAACATGTGTCATGTCCTAAAGACAATTGTTGTGAGGTGGAGGTGCATTTGTCTATGAGTTATATTGTGTTACCAAAACAACTTCTTTGTCTTCTTGAAGATCATCCACCATATGCTCACACAAGCCTTTGCTTCTTATCAGCTTGGTGACTTTGATCTCCACATCATACTCCATGACCTTGGTAATCTAGCTTGCTCTTTTCTCATTTAAATACTTATTGAGGAGAAAGTCCCTCACTCCAAGATGAGACACCATAAGATGAATCTTGATATTGGAAAGCATTGGCTTGAAATTTTGAGGCTCTTCAAAGCTATAAGAACTTGATTTTTAATAAAATTTTACCTCACCTCATATCCTTCTAATCCTTGACTAAAAAAGGTAATTAGATGCTCAAGTCTTTTACCATTATTTTGCATTAGCATAGCTGATATGTTGTCAATATTGGCAAAGGTGCACAATATGAAATCCTTTGAGAAATCAAGATTCATGAGAGAGAGTGCATGGTCAATAGTTTTTTTGATGGCCTCAAAATATGTTTTACCTTCATTTCACCAGGAAAACACTTTCTCTTCTTTAGCATGGTGGTGATGGGTTTGACCAAGTTTGTAGAACTAGGTATAGACCTTCTAATAAAGTTTACTTTCCCAAGGAAGATTTGGATTCCTTTCTTGTCCTTGTACAAAGAGAGTGATAAGATAGAACTTATTCTATCAAGGTTAATTGATAACCCTTCTTTTGAGATAATGTGACCCAAAATTTTGCCTTCATGAATAACAAACACATATTTCTTGGGATTTAAAGATATCACATACTCTTTATATCTTTCAAATATGAACCTTAAATGATCTAAGTGTTCACTAGCCTTCTTGGAGAAAACTATGATGTCATCCAAGTAGACCAGCACCATCTAGTTCAATAACCCTTAGAAATCCATGCCCATTTCTCTTTGTAAGGTTTCCATAGCATTTTAAAATATAAAAGGAATATTTTGTTAAGCATATGTGCCCTACTTTATGGTGAAGGTAGTATTATACTGATCTTCTTCTCTCACCAACACTTGGTTATAACCTGAATACCCATCTATAAGGGATAAATTTTCTAAACTAGAAACTACCTAAAGGAGTTTCTCCATAGATGGTAAAGGATAGTGATCCTTTAAATAAAAGCTATTTAGATACCTGAAGTAAACATAGAATCTAATTTCTTAACTTTTCTTCCTCATAAGTACTATATTGGTTACTCATGTGGAGTGTTTAATGGGAAATATGATCCTAGACTCAATTAATTTGGTCAATTGTTTCCTTATAAACCCTTTAATATTGGAATTTATAGACCTCTACTTTTGCTTGACAAGCTTGGAATTATCCTCTAGTTCTATAGTATGTTGGGCTAGCTTGGGATCATAGCTTCTTAGGTCACTATTTTCCAAGTAAATATTTCTACATATTCATTACAAAGATCTATGAAAGCATGCTTCTAAGATTTAGTGCTTACCTTTCTGATCTTGAGTAGCCTATCTTTGAAGATAAGGACTCTTTCATAAATATCTTCATTTGGACATCATTACCTTGTCTTTTCTCATATGATATCCTTCATGGAAGAGACATTAAAGGGTGAAAATCCCTTTAGGAAGCTTATTATATCTCAATTAAACAATTTAATTCTCATATTGATGTTGAAATGTTTCCTAGTTTATGGAAGAGAACTCAACTTCCTACTATAAAAAATAGGTAATTTTCTTACCATTCTCAAAAACCTACCAATGAGATTCATTGTCTATCACTAATGGTGTTACTACCACTTTGACATGTGGTTTCACCTTGGTCCTTTTTAACTCATTTGGGATATTAAATTGAGCTCCTATAACCACCAACTTGTTAGCATGTTTGTTGTGGTTCCTTGGCACTACTTGGATCTTAAAGGCCTAAAAATCCTCAATTAGGTCCCACATTATATGTTTTTAATATTTCATTAAGAGATGCTTGGTGATGTTCCATCCTCTATCCTGTTGCACTATCAACTCACTCACCCCATAAAATTGAAACTATTTGATCCTTCTCATAGTATCCCATTGAAGGCCATGGATAAGACCCTCATATTTTTCTACATTACAAGAGAAACTAAATTGTAAACTATAAGAAGATAAATAATTTTAATTTTAAGGGGACACCAAAATTACAAATTCACCTACTCCATGTTTGCTCCTTGAATTATCAAATAATAATTTCCATAAGCCACATGGATATTCTTGAGGTCTAATGAGGGATGGCATGGACTGATTCTCTTCATGTAAGTAGTAGACACCCATGTACCTCTCTTAAAATACTTCCAAGGGATCAATCAAATGGTTTTCATTCCATAGTTCATCTAAGAACATGTCTAGTATCTCCTCAAGATGAATCTTCAATTCTTGACCAACTATGAATTCATCTTTGTCAAGAATGGTACAATTGAGGTTTATTCTATCTAGCCCATAAGGATTTATGTAGAGTTATGCAATGGGCTTAACCTTAATAGATACCTTGGTTCTATATATTGTTTTGAATTCCATGTATGACCAATTTACTACAAGATAATCTTTAATCTTTGCTATGAATTCTCTAAATAAGCATTGTGAAAAATGAGGAGGCATATCTAGGATCAACAAATCTTAAACCACTGAGACACTAGGATAATAATGTAGGATCAAATTGAGATATTTTATTATGATAGATGAATTGGTGGAAGATCCATCTAGTTACAACACTCTTTTAAATTGGGGCTCATATTTAGACCAAGCTAATCAACTATGGACTTTAGAATTACTAAGGTACTAGCCCCACTATCTACTAAGTAGCTATACACTAAAGATTTATCAATGATCACCAAAATATATAAGGGAGGAGGTTTGACCAAATTACTTTATTACCCTTCACTAGGTCCTTTGGTTGCATTATCGAGAACCACATTCTCTTTGTTTGTTGATTTCTTAGAAACATTGATTTTTGACAACCATTCTTGAAGGATGTATACCTAGCTAGGCATGGAGAAAATATCCCACATTAGCACACTCATATTGGACCTTTTCATTTATTTCATAATTTTGATAGGTGAACCACCAACCTTTGGTTGTGCTTTGGGAGCCATAACTATACTTTGAGTTTATGAGTTTTAAAGGATAAAGACATTCCCCTAATTTTTATTCTCTAGAGGATTTAAACTTTTGGAGAAACAATAGGCTCTTTTGGATTTGATATTGGAGTAATGGTAGGAATTTATTTGAATATTTACTAATTACCATCCATATTCCTTTTTTTGAACCTATTTGCTACCACTACAATGTATGCTTGGCTAGAACTAGATAGCTAATTGAGTACATAATACTCTTTTTTCTCATAGTTAACCATTGTAGAACCTAACTGGCTTTGTCCTTGATCAGGGTTTTGACCTTTTTGAGGTTCTTCTAGTTTTGTCATCATGGGTACCTCTATGTTCTAAGCCATAAGAGCTTGATTATACCCATAGTTGGTATCCTGTTTCCATTGATCATTGAAAGCTTGAGTGAAATTAGTGTTTGGAATAATGGATTTCCTAAAAGACTAATTCCAAGGCATGGTACCCTTAGCTTATTGAGAAATATTATTATTAATAGGGACCAAAGTGTTATAATTTCTTGTAACATTTGCATTATAGTTGATGTTTCTATTGTATTTAGGTTTCCCTTGTCCTTGGCTTTGACCTCAACCTTGGCCTTAGAAGTTTCCTTTGTAGGGTGGCCTATTTGCTTGATAATATTATTTATGAGGTTGATATGAGGCTTGATAAATCCAATTGAAATATTTTTATCTCTTAATTTTGACTAGTTCATTTCCCAAAGATTGGAACATGCTCTTAATCACTTGAAAAAAATTTCTTCTTAGGAATCACTAGATCCACTAGTAGAAGCCTTTTTTGGCTTAGGTGAGGGTATACCAAGAATTATAGTATAGGGGGAATGAAATAAAGGGGAGGAATATAAAAAAAGGGTGGTATGATCCTAGGGAACAAAGGCATTTGTGGTCTAGGTGTAAGCTTGCTAGCTTAGAGTAGACAATTTTTTGCTCTGATTGCCAGCTCATATCCATTTGGCAATGTGTTTCCTCCCATGGACTAGAACAGTAATACAATGTCACTATTAATGGATTTAAAATAGTATAGGAAGGTAAAGTTAGGTCTAGGCCTATTATAAATCAATAATCTATCCCAAGTCTTTTAGAACCTTATGTTTAAGTCTTTCATGACTTCATGGCAGGCTCTTAAATGTGGTTAATTGCTCTACAAGTGACAAATGGTGACTTTTATCTTCAAATATTTTACATAATACATCTCATAATTGGTCTCATGATGTAATACAGTTATTAGCAAGGCCTCTATACTAGTCTAAGGATTTACCTTTGAAGGAGATGGCTAATAACCTAATTGATACATTTTCCTCATTAATATAATGAATGTTGCAGAAGTTGGCTATATCCATGAGTTATTTAGGAGTTGTATCTTGGTCCCTAGTAAAATAAGGGAAATTTTTAAGAGCTAATACTAGAATAAAATCATACTGATGGAGGTCCATAGGACTTTGGTCATTACAATACACAAAGGGAAGAACTCTAGGGGTTACCATGGAAATAAAAGGGTTTAACAAAGATCTTCTTGTAGGCGTAGGCCTTAGAATTGACTTAGTAATAAAATTAACTTTATATGGGTGTGTATTAGCAAACCTTAAATGTTTAACTAGATTTAGAGGCAATTCAAGAAATTAAAAGGGAATACCTCTTGAAGCTAACCTTGTAGTCACCTTTGGCATGAGATGTAGTCATTGATCTACTACCAAAATGTTGAATTCTTATTTTGGAGTTTCTAGATGCTATTATTTGGAAGCTATAACTTTTAAAAAATTGGTCAAACCAACATCAAATCTGACCAATATTCTTTGAATTGTGTCTTATTGGGCATGTCAAAAACTATTTTAGCATCAATTTGCACCCTTGGAGAGGGTTATTTAGGATCTATCCAATCAAGCTACACTATTGGAATAACCCTAGGTTGTGGTTCACCTATGGTGGGGTTGGACCTTTGTATAAGGCTAACTTCCTCTTGATGGATCACCTATACTAATGTTTACCCTAAGAAAAGGGTTAAAAAGGGGGAATAGGGTTTCTAAAAAAGATAACAAGGTGATGCACAAAGTTAAGTGAGAATTCATAGAAGCATGAAATATACACTGAAGAATCATAATATAGTAACAGCTCACACAACCTCAAAATCTAGCTAATTGCATAAGTATTTCATATACTAGGTTTAGGAAGTAATGAATGAAGCTAAGAGGAATTCTAAGATTGACACCAATCTTATATTAATGTTGGAAATAACACAAATGTAGAATTGAAATCAACTAGAGAACACCCTAAAATAGTCAAGAAAGAAGGACAATGGGCATGGAAGATTCTCCTTCACACTGCCATCATGCACAAGCTTACTAAACACAATTCAAAAGCAAGAGATAGGTAAAAAAAATTATTACCTTTAAGAGGTATTTCATACAAGTTTTGATATGGTTTATCCTTATCAAATGAGAGTCTCTTCTCTTTTAGAATTGAGAGAGAGAGAGAGTTCATATCAAAAGTGAGAGAGTCTTTTTTCTAAAAGTTGAAAGAGTTAAAAAATGGGAAAGAATGAGAGACATAGGAGAAATGGGAAAGAGAGGGTAAGCGCACTATTCAAGATCATTAATTGAGTTACCAACACTTTTTCATCAAATCAACACTAGTTCTCTATTGACAAGAAATATTTATTTTATCCCAATATCCTTCGAATCATTTTATTGATTGAGCAAAAAACTATAGGAAAAGATTTTGATGAAGGTGATGAGTCATAATCCTACTATGAAGCCAAAATCCTTAGAGACCCTTAAAACTATTAAATATTCTCACTACTTTCCCAAACTACCAAATATCCATCTTGGAACTTGATGCCACCTTCCACTTGGCCTACTTGTGAAGATAAAATATCCATATCCATAATTTTCGTAGAGCCATCACCATGTCTACATTTAATGACTGTCTATTGAAGTTATGACTATATTAGAGGATGAGACACTCCACCATGTTTTATTTATGTTTACTTATGCCCCAACTTGAATATAGATCTACTATAGATTTAAAACCAATCTAATTATTAGTTTTCCTATATTCAATATGTCAATGAGTAGCTTACAAAATACATAACATCATTCTTGAACCATATTCAGTCTAAAATGACCTATTATGCCTCTAAAACTTATGGAATCCAAAGACTTATTATACACAATGTTGAAAACATAAGAAAGTTAAGTCTACATGTTTTGGATCCTCTAACAGAGGTCTCAACTAAGCTTCAATGTCATCCCTTATGACATTTACCCTAGTTTAACTTGATTCAAAATTTGACCTCTGTTTAAGTATCTTGGATTTGACTTTTAATATCAGCCATTGATCTTAAATTTTCATGGTATAACACACTCCATTAGATATAGATTCTACTAAATCATTAACCTCACTCGCACTATTGATCTTTCTTTGTATGAATGAATGTGAGATATATATCTTTTGCCAGTCTAACATGGTCAAGACAC
Source organism: Torreya grandis (assembly GCA_037957365.1). NCBI lineage: Eukaryota > Viridiplantae > Streptophyta > Pinopsida > Cupressales > Taxaceae > Torreya > Torreya grandis. Next base: position 785,113 of record JARHVA010006627.1, on the reverse strand, counting down.
TTATCACCCTCTTGTTTATCTTCAAGATTCACTGACCTTTTGACTTGATGCTTACCATTGATCTCTTCAGAATGACTAAATGCACTTTATTAGATCTACTTGAACCCACTATC